>JAULBU010032365.1:0-16218 GCA_032358235.1 Odonthalia washingtoniensis
ACTTATGAATAAAACTTCTTGAGTACATCTATTATAATACGTATTGAAACCCCCGAAAGATAAAGAGAACTCTTCTGAATTAATTTTTCAAATCGGTCAAAGAATTTTCGGACACCCTGTAGATTGCCAGCAGAAATTCAGGCACCAGATACAGCCAAGAAAAGTCCAATTTGTGGGGATACAGCAAGATTGAGAGGGGATACGAAAAATGTTAGAAAAATTGCTATTATTCGATGAAATCCACGTAATGTTATTGAAAACCTGGATAGGGATATTGTAGAGAATGTGTAAATTGAACTTAGTCACAGGAAAATGGAATATCCGTATTACCTACACGTTGAGGTAACGGAATAACCCAAGCCACTCCGTGATTTAGAAGTACCAGATGCTATTTTCTGTTGGGACTGTCAGGTTATGAAGCTTGTCGACAGTCAAGAAAAACAATAGTGGGAAGATGACGGGGACGGTTCTATAGCGCTGAAGGATTTTATTATATTAGATTATAATAAAGTAGAATTATGGATTCGTGTCAGTCAAGTGAGGATTATCAAGAATTCTCTCTGGGATGTCATTGTTGACCATCGTGAAAGGTTTTTAAAATAATTCCAGGTGGAGCGGTATGAAGTAGGATTTGGAATTATTTCAGTTACAATTGAATCAAACGATCTGTCAGACGGAAAATATAGTGGTATAAAAGAAATATGCTAGCATCAAGAAGGAAGAACTTTGGTAAAGGACAATAAATCAATCGTTGTGGTATAGGGGCGACATCTCCTGGTAGCTCTGCAGATACTAAGTGGTACGAAGAATGATGATTTCGATTGGATAAGAGATTATATTCGTGTTTCTCTATTGGTACGAAAAGATAGAGCGGTAATGAAATCTGGGGAGGTGATTATTCTAATTTGCACCCGAAACATTTCGTCTTCCAAAATGAAGAAAAATACATCATTCATTGAATTGATGAGCATTGTCATCCGGTATACTGAAACGTTCTCGGACCAGTATGGAAAATCATTTCAAGATGCTATGGTGAAGGATATTGCACATGACATGGAAGGAACATCTTTTCTAGACTTGAAGAGCATCTCCACATATGAAGGATATGCTCGTGTTGCAAAAATGCTATGTCATTCCAAATATGAAATGACGAAGATAAAATCAATACCGCAGTTTAGAATTGATCATAAATCAGGCCAGAGTCGTATCACATATTTGAACTGTCATATTATCACCCATGCAACCGATGAAGATATAATGTTCCAATCGGATGGAGCAGAACCGTTTTTTGCCGACTAAGCAGGGGAATATTTGATGCAAATGTATTTTATCGCATTGATTGTGAAGTTTTTAAAGCGACCCATGGATTGTTAGGAGAAATAGTGAGTAATGGTTGTGACTTGTAACATCAATCAGTACCGTCCACGATGGAGGGACTAATGGCAGTTGTAATTCCGGAGACAAGATCAAGAATGCAATCGATTCATGGAATTATTTGCAGTCATATAAACTGTACGAGTATTTTCAAGGTATCAAGTCCACGAAAATGATCACGCGTGCATCGTCTTAGCATACTAGAATTGCCAAGAGAACGATTGACGTTTTTTTTGAAACAAACAGATGACAATGAGGCGGGTAACAACGGAAATGTTGCAACGGGTGTCCATGGGGTTCGTGCACTGGCCACCAGAAGCACGAAACGGAAACAGCGAGATCCCATTGTTATCGATAGTGATGAAGATTCTGCGACACCGGTCAAGATACATGACAATAAAACTCTGAAAACACCAACAACTAGGAATAAAGGTAGAAAACTCCACAGAATATTCAATTTACAATGAATAATGTGAAAAGGGAAGGTTCTGGGCATGAAACATATGTGACTACCAAGAAATAAAATCTTGGAAGGTAACCATTGTCCGATAAAACTACACACCGCATATACAAACTTATTACAACGAACCAACTACAACGATACCACCACCCGGATGTCATATTTTGAGTACGAAAAACGAAAATGAATAATAGAGGTGAAGATGTGTTGACTATAGCACACATGTTACTACATCTAAAACATGCTGTTTTACAATTGGAACCAGACGGGGTGGGAGAGGAGATATAACTTCACAATCAGCGGAAAAAGCAGGTAATACTTGAACTTGTTGGCACAGACAATAAAACAGTGACACGACAATTTTTCTGATTGCAATGGCAGTAAGAATCAGCAAGCTAAAGAAAATATCTAAATTGGGACATAGAATATGACTCAGAAAAGCAGTACTTGTGTCGACTAGTTCAAGAACTTAATGTATTGAACGTTTCAGTAAATTTTTTTTCTCATAATCTAGCATTAAGGTGGGTATTCATGTTTGAATAGTGCGAAATTTCTGTATATATAACAGATAGACTCCAAACTTCTGACCCGGATCTAGCACAATGTATAAATCATGATTAGCTTACATATATAAGTATGTGAATGTTGTGAACTCTGCATTTTGTGTGCTTTTCACAAGTTGATTGTTGGTCTCATGTTCCGTATTGTCCCCTTCAATGATGGGATGGTGGAGAGGACTGGTTTAACGATATGAATCCCATGAGTCTTCTATTTTGTGTGTAGTTTTATGTGGAGAAGATGAAGATTGTAAACGTGGATGGCCTTTGCGGAATTCTTAGCATCATTTCGGAGATTTTTTACACATTAGTAGTATTAGATAATTGCTACGAACGAAATGTTTACAAAAATAATAATACAATAAACTGAAACGTGTAAATGGAAATAAAAACTATTGTATGATTCCTTTCTTACACGTGTAAAATTTAAATAACATATTGGCTGATTCCGTATACATGTGGACTCGTATCAACATTTTTGTCCTCAAAATGAGAGGCCAATGCACATATCCCTAAAGTGGATAGTACCAGACACGAAAGGACAGGGCCAGGACCGCATGTCCAATTTTCTGGAGAACGAGAACAAGGTAGCATACGCTCCACAGCATAAACTCCTCATTTTGGTGGCAACTTACAACCACATTTTTGATCCGCGGAGGCAGGCACAGCTGGACCAGGTACCATATAGTTCCCCACATTTGGGTGCTCACTCTAACTACAAATTGTGAAAGCAAAATCGTCCATTTCACGATGTGGGCTGATCAAGCTCACGCCCTCAGGGAGATGTTATTGTTTTAACATTTCTTCAAAAGGTGTTTCAGTTAAATCATAAAAAAGAAATCAAAAATTTATTATGAAATTTATGACAGTATCGGATGAACGAACCAACATACAACACGTTTCAAAACTCCTAGATCGTTTTTGCCTTTTCTTTTTATCAGCTTTTTTATCACACATGTCAACAGTGATCAGTAGGAAAAAGGCAATCTACATACCTACTACTCCCATCGAGAAGAACTCAGATAATGCTAATCAAGCGGATGGTTTTAAATCCGTAAATGACCATCGCCAACAGGATGCAATTGTCACGTTAGAATACAAATGTGGCGTGTATTTCGTGGTTTAGAACGGTGGAGTAACTACACAGGATAATATTTCCCCACCTTTAACACATGCACGTACCTCTTCTTCAACTCCAGAATCAACCACATGAAAAACGTTAGCTCAGGTGGGACGGCGGTTTTAGTCGTGAAAAAAGCTCCAATCCCTACACATAATATGTTAGCTCGAAGTATACGTTTATCAATTTTATTAGATGTTGAATATATGATATCTACAGCGTTAATACGATACGTTGAACGTTTCTAGTACACACCTGTAAATTGCGCACCATTCCATATGATGCCTCATCAACCTTTATGGTAGCCATACGGAGATGATGTATTGCATGTCTATTTAAGAGATAATGCTGATTCAATGTCTGATATGTCTGAAATGGAAACATAACTATTTTCACCAAGAGCTCTTATAGAAAGAAGAAGAAAAAGAAAGTTGAAGTTGAGCAATGGTTTGAACTTGATGTGGCAGTTTATCCATTGGCTACTATGTCTAAATATGGTATGTTACGAGGTGTTACTGAGGGATGTTTATAAATTCTGTTTTATAAGTTGATGGAGCTCCTGTTCCAAGATATACCATGCCAGTTTAAAAACGTATATTACATACTTTACTCAGGCAAAATTTTAATGAAAGAGGCTGTTGGTGATGAATGAATAGCTTTACGAATTGCTCTTAAATTTGTTCCACAAACTCAATTTATGGATTCACTTTAATGGTTACTTTATGAAGCTATACTTGAACATGAGGATAAATATTCATTTTCTTTAAAGTATAACGAACATGATAATGGATTAGAAGTAGTAAATATTGGTGCTGAACATGACTATTATATATCATTAAATGGGCATGGCAATAATAATCAAAACGAAAGTAAAAGATCAGTTCGTGATGCATTCCTCGTCAACTGATTTTCAGAATCACCTCAATGTAAAAAGAAAGAGGTGGATTATTCCTTCGAATAACTCTACTATTAAAATTTTTTGAAAAGATGAGGATATTTTTGTAACGTGTGCTAGAAAATTAGATTATAAAATATGGTCATTGATAATTTCATTAGCTGGGGAACCAGCAGCATTATTAGAGAAATTTTTCGTATCTGGAATATTAAGAACAGCAGTTTGTTTATTGGTAATTTTACAACGAACTCAACGTTTCTGGTTAGGATGTCCTCCGAGCACAATAATGGAAACTTCACTAACAACAGCCATGAGTCATGGCTATTGTTAATAAAGATTCCACTCCCAAATAATTGCCACCATTTTCAAACAGATTGTTTATTTACAAAACTTTGTCTGTCAAACATTACAAGTTGACATTAAAGTTTAGATGAGTAAGTAAATATCTTCTTTTTTATATATATGTATGGAAGTAATGTGAAACATATCAGTTTCTCTCTGTTTTCCAATATTTTTCGACTTCTACTCAACTGACTTCTAATTTAAACATTTCAACACCATCACATTAAAATGGCCTTTTTCAAAATCCGTCACTGAGCAAGTAAATACAGCAGCACTCCCGAAAACATTTTTCCCGTCATTGTACAAACGACATCAAAAACCGGATCGGCTATATAATCTCGGAGACCTTGTGAAAGAACTGATCTCGGAAACTTCGACACATTGAAATCGCTCCGAGGAGCTGGGAAAGTATCAGAGTGTGTACGTGTTTTTATAAAAAACCGAACAAGCAGAAAAACTAACATCGACAGATATCTACTCTTTATATGGTAGACGTTTTTTCATTGAGATACTTTTGTTAGAAGTTACATGCTATCAGTGTGTCTGAATCTGCTACCGAAACTTTTTTCAAACTTCATAGCATGTACACAGAACTTCTATTACCATTTCCTAGTGTTCATTTGAATCCTGGTCACGAAGAGATTGTAAATATATGCGATAGTTACACTGAGGAAGTCATGGTGAGGAATCTAAAGTTTTAATTTTTACAATCATCAGCTGATACTTTTGTATGTAACGCAGCATCTAAAAATGGTCAATATGCAACTTGAAGCATTTTAAAAGTTTGGTAATAATGATGGTATGAATAACTGTGCACCTGATTCTGCTGATAGATAGTGACAATATTATATATCAAGCCGTTGAAGTGACGGGGAAATATCGCTTTCGATGGTGCTTTGATGAATGACTTTTTGAATACTTTCAGTGGATAGGGTAGAAAAACATGTAGAAAACATTCAGATAAAATTGAATTGATGGATACATTCCAGTACAACCGGTGACCTTAGAAAAACCTGTTTTTCCTATTCAATGTGTCTTTTCCTAATCTGACGACGAATCTGAATAATAATCAAATGTTTCCGTTCTGTTCTGCTTTATCGGACCGAAACAGATGTTCTAACGTAACCAAACACCGTCGAACATTCAGTTTTAGTATAACAACCAACTACTAAATGGTCGGAAAAGGATTGAATATCAACCTAATATGAGTTGTTCATGTTGCATATCGAATGTACAATGTCTCGACCTAGCACTGTAATCAATGAACTAATTACAATGTAATTAGTATATGAAGTCCACTACTAATGTACTTGACTGTTATAGTGTCATTTCTCTGCTAAAATCTACACTGAAGTACTACGAAAGTCTTTAAATATCCTCTGTTAACTTTCTATATGAACAATTAAGTAAACTACAACACTTTTTCACCTTTCAACAGGTTATGGAACCAACACTCCAACTATTTCTCTTCACATCTTCGCCCAGTTTTCATCTATCTGAGTAATGAGCTCTGATTTTTCACTATGCCCGCTAACAGCAGTACACCTTTTTACTTTTGTTACTCCATATACTATTGTTACTCTTTTCCCTCCCACTCACACCTATACTTTTTCCAGTGGGAAAATTTTTTCTCTACTCGGAAAAATCTGTGCATTCCATCCGACGACCCTGTCATTAGCCAGCTTCACTTCGGACATCCTTCTAGAAAATACTCCACAATTATGCCCGCACCTCTCTGTTCGAAATCTCCTTTCCCTATTCTTCCAAGGTCCCCTTCCATTATTCGTTCGAAACCTCCACTCCTAGTGGGAGTCTCTACTTGTAGTTCAAAGTATCTCCTCTAATTCTCAAGACTGTTGTAAAAAATCCACCAAACACGCACCTTCTGCTCCTGTAATATGTTCCATTTCACACTGAAAGTGATCGGCCCTAAAAAAACTCCATACATCCCGAGAAGAAAAAAGTACCGCAATAGACAGGCACCTATTTAATCTGTCACAACTTCTACAAATTTTTCTACTTGTAAATGCTCAATTGACTCGTTTCACAGCTTGTAAAAACACAGATTAGTTCGAAAACACTAAAATGGTGTAAAAATATAATACACTATAAGGCAATATAATATTCAATTATATATTCTGTATTCTTCTTACAGCGTAATTTCACTTCTTTATTTCAGAATCTATCTAAAAAACATAAACAATGAACGTATGGCAGAGCTCACGCAAGATCGACAAACTCCGTAATGATAACTTTCATTCTTGGGAGCATCGTATCCAGCTCATCCTACTTTTGCGAGACCTTGACGAGATATTCTCTAACCAAAATCCATCTACAGATGGAGACACAGAATCCACTTGGATAAAACGGAGTCGAAAATCTATGACAATCATTTGACTTACACTATCCAATGATCACCTCTCCCAAGTACAACACGCTTCGAAAACTCGGAAAACGTGGGATATGATATGTTACATCTTCGAAAACTACACACTACTTAACAAACTTGCAGCCCGCCGCCACTTCTACACAGAAACCATTCGTGATACTGAGAAACTCCTCTCTTTCTCCACTTGCATCAAACAACTCGCCGCCACGCTGAAATCCATATAAGTTTCCATGGACGACGACAAGATGGCCATGGAACTGCTCAATGGACTTCCAGACCAGTTCAGTAGTATCATATCCACTTTGTGCTCTCATAAATTATGATACACTCTTCATCTTCTAGTTCGTAAAACTTTGTTGCGAGCAAAAATAGCAACACCAATCCACACGTCAAAAGGATGTCATTTTCAAATCTTAAATCGTCGCCCTCCTCACTAATAAACCATCTAATCAGTACACGTACATTTATTGCGGGAAACTCAAAAATAGCAACCTTTTCTATAAAAAGTATCCTCAGCTTTCACATTCAGGTCATTTTTAAAATAATTGCATCAATAATGCTCTTGTCACACGAGATACCCTTGGGTACCCCCAACAACTAATATCAGCAACAATTCACCTGTATCCTTATATATTTGCCTCCACTGGTTCGTATCTCTCAATGCAAAACTAGAGATTCCAACTCTTCACATTGGGTTATCTCCTCCGGCTGCGCAAAACACTTCACCTTCCATCTAACCTCATTCACCTCTTACAAAACAGTTTCTCCAACCTTCCTTTACTTGAGCGCTTCCTCTACAGCTCAAATAGTTGACCACGGCAGTGTTTTACTTGAGATTAGTATACAAGGGAAAGCCGTAAATTTCCTTCTGCAAAATTTCGAACATGTACATTACCTTCGATATCAGCTTCTCTCAGTTTCCATATTGGCCCTACTTATGGAAACAACTTTTGATGCGTCTGCAACTTTAAATTGTAAAAACAACAGAAATGTAATAGCAACTGAGACCTTGTCGCATGGACTGTATCTAATTGGCACGATCCATTCCACTCAAGCCGACACCTATTTTCTCGCTGATATTAGTCTGTGGTAACAACGGTTAGTCCACGTAAGTCCATATGGAAATAAATTGATGTGTGAAAACGGTAATATCAAAGGAACATCTCTCAGAGCCTCAGATAAATCTTTTCACTGAGTCAGCTGTATTATTGGAAAATTCCATCTTACTCCAATACCAAAATTTCTCTCTTCGATAACGTATATCCTAATTTATCTAGTGCAATCAAATTTTCTTGGCCCCTTTGAAGTACCGTCAGTTGGAGGTGCTCTGTGCATCATTAATAGTATTGATGACTACTCCAATTGGACGGCCACATACATCATGCGCAAGAAGTCAAAATCTCTGAATTTCTTTAAGATCTGTAAAGCATATGCAGAGCGACACAGCACTCAAGTGCTTCAAAAACTCTCCTTACACGGTTTTCGAGTGGAACAATTTCAGAGCCTGGTGATTCGTTTACACTCAAATCCCGTCGTTCAGATAATGGCATAAAATGCCTTTCTGAATACTTTAAGTCTTCCCTAAACGAATAAGGCACCAAACACGAGCTCACAGTAACTGACACCACCAGCAGATTGGAGTGTCCTAACGCATGCATCCCACACCTCTCAATCTAGTAGGGCCTATGCTTCATCTACATTCCATAGAACAGACGTTTGGAATGAATCAATTTCTGCAGCCGTATCTGTTCATAATAGAATCCCTTCAAGAGCCCCAGAACCCAACACTACTTCTCATCATATCTGTAACAACTCCATCTCATACATGTCCCATAGGAGAGTATTTGCAGCACAGTGCTTGTATATCGTTCCATCCAAAAAACCATCAAACTTGATGCTTGATCTCGTAAGGCTGTTATGATGGGTTATGCTTCCTAAATCAAAGGGTACAAATTATGGGACGCTTCTCTGGGTAAATGTATTGTATCCCGTGATGAAATATTCAGAGATATTAAACCTCGTCTTGCACAAAACATTTACCTGTAACTCATCATCAACAGATCTCTCCAAAACTACCCTCTACTACGTCATAGACGATGAAACTGAAGATCCTGTCTAAATTCATTCTCCAAGTACATCTGAAGCCTTTTCACCCAACTTCACTCTATAATTAATACACGAACTTCCATTTTGTTAGTCCTCACTTGTAATAACTCCCTCCCTCGAGTGGAAAGAATTCAACAGCAACGCATCTTTGTCTTCTCCTTCATAAGAAACTATATCCTGAGCGACTCCGTGATCTCTCCTCATAAACTATACCCCCAACTCTTTCACAGAAGAAACATATCCGGATAATACTGCTTTTTTGGATCCTGTAATCGAACGTGAAGAAGATTATATTCGAGAAATCAACACCTTCACATTGATTCCTCACAAACCTGGAATGAATGTTATACCATGCCAATACATATTTCGAGATAATAACAATACTCCAAAAGTTCACATCGTAGCCAAATGCTTTCGTCTTGTGTATGTGGTGGATTATACTGAAACTTATTCCCATGTAGTCACACTGACAATGGTGAGCATTTTACTAGCCCTTGTAGCTCCCCTAAATCCAGACTGTTATCAGATAGACGTCATCACAGCATTTCTCAATGGGGAGCTCGAAGAAGAAATATACATGCAAGTTACCCCTAGATTCCAAGATTTCTCTAAAACAAGCTTGATGTTTAAACTGCTAAAGGCAATCTATTGTTTAAAACAAGCACCTAGATGATGGTATTCTAAAATCAACTCTTTCCTCGTCGGCGACCAAACTTGAAAAACTTCTCGCATGGGCCATCTCTATACTATCAGCACGAATGAAATTATATCAGCATAATTGCTTTGTATATAGACGACCACATAATTGATGAGAATAAGCGAGTCAAAATGGATACAATCAAGTTGATATTGAAGAGCCGTTTCAAATGAAATATCTTGGCAATGCCAAACAGATTCTTTATACATACATCACGCGTGATAAAACAATAAAAACTCTCATTATTTCTGAATCAAGCTCCATAGACATAGTTCTAAAGCTGACTTACATGTACAACCACAACTCAATACGAACTCCTATGGAGACCTCTTCCTGTAATACTCAACATAACTAACCATCTGAGATTAAATCTGCTGACAATGAGCCTCATCTTCAAGTCATCGGAAGTCTAATTTATCTAATGGTTACAACGCGCCCATACATCTCCTTTGCAGTAGGACGATTATCTCAATACTTTGAACACCCAAAACAAGACCATATTAATGCTTCCAAGCGAGTTCTATGTTACATAAAAGTTACTCGGGACCTGGAGATTTCCTACTGCCTGGCTGACTCGATAAATCCGATTGGTTATATCGACCCTGATTGGGTGGATGCCTCGAGATCTGGAAATATACGGAAGGATTCATATTCAAAATTTCCAGAGTATCTGTCTGCGGAAATTAAAGAAGCAGCCTTTCATTTCCACATCTGCTTATGAGGCTCAGTAGATCGCTTCATGTTCCGCTTCAAAAGAAGTCATTTTTCAATCTCGTTTTCTGCAAAAATACTCGGAAAGAAATCTGAAACTCCAATCAAAACCGGGTATACATCTAATTATCGATAGCTTCTTCCAACTCCACTTCAATCAATCAGCGCAACAAACATATATACATGCGCTACCACTTCTTTCGAGAAACAGTGGTCACTGGCCTCGTGAAACCCAAACATTGTGCAAGCAGTCAAGAGGTAGCCGATCCACTCACTAAACCACTGCACAGGGTTGTATTCGAAAACGCCATACTCTCTTCGGAATCCGAGTCATGGATTATACAGAATACTATGTCCAGGGTATTGTTGCATATCTAATATACAATGTATCGATCTAGCACTGTATTGAATGAACTAATTACAATGTTGCAATGTAATTATTTTATGAAGTCCACTACGTATGTACTTGACCGTTTTAGTAGTAGTACTCCGCTAAAATCTATACTGATGTACTACAAAAGTCTTTACATACCCTCTGTTTACTTTCTATATGAATAATTAAATAAACGACAACACTTTTTCACCTTTCAACAGTTGAGACAGTTACAATTATTTATCTGCCATCAAAGTTCCCGAAATTTTAAGTAAATCATGTTTGTTCGTCACATCAAAATGAAGGAATGTGGCTAATATTCGAAAATTCATTAAAGTAGTTCGCCAAACAAAGACGAAATTGTAAAGTAACTTAGTTACTGTTGCAGAACATAACGGTGATAAAATTTATGTTTATAATTTATGTTTGCTACTCTTAGCAGGATTTACAGAAGAATTTTCGATTGTTCGGCTTCTGAAAAACTACAAGTACATGATGTTCGCACTGTTTCGAACATTCGAACAAATCAATAAATTTTTTAAATGTTTTGAACTTTTGTACTGTGGCCAAACTTTAAAAGTTTTTATTTAAAATTTCAATTTCAATGAAGGTGCCAAAATTTGTCTTTTTATCAGCAGCGGGATCAAAACTTCACATAAGTACCAATAGTACTGTAGTGAATAATCGTCGATACTATTAATCTATAATTACATTCCATCTTTCATAAGCAGAAACTATACGTTAAATGAATTGCAGTAGAGAGATTTATCATATTTGTAATGTAACAAACACATTTTCTATTCTCTTGCTTTATGCGTTTGATATATGTTTTGAACCACTTTTATGATGTTATGCTTATTATGCTTATTTAACTCATAATACTATTATTTTGTATTATATTTGATCGATATAAAAGACGGACTTGGAAACACATCTCCTGGATTTTTATTGTATCGGTTATCAACTTTATGTTGTTAACCCAACATTCAGTTAGGCTACAGTTTAAATTAAGAGCAAAACACAGATTCTATCAAATAATAAGTACCAGTTAAGGTTACATTCCATTTTACTGGGAACTTTTATAAAAACTTCCGTCATTCACGCGTGTTATAAATTTGTCTAGAATAACTTCGAACGCTGTTGTGAAAACTATACCCACTACTGCTAGGAAAACAATATTTTATAATATTTTTCTGTTGCAGTGAAATATTATTTCCGAATAATGAAGTTTTTTTAACTCCTCAGGAACTAGAAACTCAGATACAACCACTTCCAAGTACGTGTATTACCTCACCAGGAGTGGGGACTGAGTTCTACCGACAATAATTGTTCCTTTTAACTCCGTCTCTCCTCCCTTTCCGTCCTTCATTCTCCCTCTGACTTCCCTCCTTTGACATATGTTTCCTTTTTTCTCCCTTCTACCACGTGTCGTGCTAACAGCCGTGTAGAATTTGGTTCACAGGTCTGTTAGAACCACCAATGTTTAGACAATAAACACCGTCTGGTCGGTGCCAACTGGGCACCAATTTAGCGGCCCTCTTTTCCGTGGTAACCAACCGAGTTCCAAACTTTCGCACGAACACCATCGCCCAAACACCTACTAGCATCAACGAAACGTCCGGTGAGACGACGACGATCTTCCGGTGCTCTCCCACGTGTGTGTCCTCTGAAAGGCACCACCGCCTGTGTGGCGCACACAATCTACAGAAACCCCGCCCTCGCCTCCGCGATGGGGCTTACAGTTCACCGTCAAGTTGATATATCTTCCTCGCTCTACCAACCCATTTCTACTCGGTACCCTCAATCCACGCTGGACGGAGTACTACAGTACGTCTCAAATTTTATTTCTTTGGACTTCAAGACTAAACTGTTTAACAAAAAAACAAAAGCATACATTAATTAACAAATGTGTCTTTGTTTATTTTCTGAAAACAGGGACACTAAATATGAAGAAAAAACCTTTTCAAGCAAAAACATATAAATCCAAGCATCGCATCGTAAAAGACTCAGATCCGGTCAATTTCAATTTTGTTCTACAGCTACAGTTAATGTACCGAGGAGAACAAATGAGACCATCCATAATACAACCAAATCGGCCCAAAATACATTCAACCACCTCATCACCTCCAAGTACTCCCTCTCCATGACGCGCACCTATCTACATCACCAGTAGCTCGCCATAATTCCCAAAACGCTGCCTAACTTATGCTGCACTATCATCCAGTTATTTTGTATTAATTGGTAGCTCTGAACCACAATTCCTGACGCTCGTTTTCTCTCCAACTCAACAGAAATTATTAGGACTGATTAAACTAATCAATGCAATAACATCACATAGAATTCACATTTTATGGGAAGGAATCAACTACAACTAGAGAAAGGTTCAACTAGACTTTTAAAACTAAAGATGTTCTGCAATCCCTGTGACTAACACAGTTTCAATCATGAATTTATTCAACGCCATGAATTGAAACCACATCAAAACATTCAAGACGTCAACAAAACAACCTTCGGTCTCCCATCTACAATACTGCATTCTGGATCAAAAACAACTATTATGATCAATAGTTTATCGTTATTCTATATGGTCACCAAACAACAAGCAATACGAAAAAGCGTTTGATGATTGACGTAAAATATATTTAACAATCATACAGTAACTTTGAGATTAATACAATAGCTTTTTTTAAATCCAGGAATAGTTTAACAGGTGCATTAACCATAAGCAGATGCATTAACCAAATTCAAGAATGAAAATATTCTAGACCGTGTCGCATGTTTTATTATAGATCATCCAATAAAACGATGGGTAATTAGGACTAATACTAAGGACTGCACTTCGGATTAAAAGAAGAAGGGTGAAGTTTAATATATAATTACATTCTATATTCCTAATGCAGAAATTATCCGATAATGAATTGAGGTAGAGAGGTTCATCATCAAAAGATATTTCTACTGTACCAAACACATTTTCAGCGTTTTAACTTTATGCGCTTGTTTTATATGTTTTGAACTGCTTTTATTAGGGTATGCTTATTTTGCTTATTTTACTCATAATGCTATTATGTTATATTATTTGTTATCGATATAAAATACAGGCTCTAATGTCCAATTCTTTGATTTCCTAATATCGATTATCAACTTCATTTTGTTCACACACGTTTCAGTTAAGCTACAGAAACACATCAGTATTTGGCGTTCCTCCCGATGCTATAGCAATTTTCTGGAATAGTATTGATAACACTTCCGCTAAAATTGTTCATTTACTATGGGCGTTACAGTTTCTAAAACAGTATAATGACAACAATTTGTTGAGATCAATGGGGGTTTTATTTGGAGCTATTATGAGAAAACATACTGAACGTGGGTACGGTATTTTATTGAAAAAAAACCCTGATCTGCATTTTGGAAGCAATTTTAATTTCTCTTACAACTTTTCATTTTAGTAAAATTTTTATTTCGAACTATTATTGCATGGAATGAAATTGACGTTTCATTCCATGCAATAATAGTTCTGACTTTTTTTAAATAAGTTCACATGCGATTAGTAATAATATATCTGACCCAATGTTATTGGGGAAAGGAAGTTGTTCGATTCACTTATTTTTCATGCAAATTGAGTGTTCTACACTGGTTCCCACTTTGCCGCATCCTCCCGGTGTGCAACAAAAAAATTCTCCATCAAATCAATTGAAAAAAAATTTTCAATTTAATTGCATTCGCATTTTTTGAGCCAATAAAAACGAAGCAACTGGCAACTCAAAAAAGATTTGGATTTGGATTTGGATGAGTCGAGATGATCTTATCGATATAAAGACAGCATCGAAAATCCATCTCTTGGATGTTCCTGAGAGATCTCTTTTCCTGATATCGATTATCTGTAAACTTTGTTTACTCAACTATCCCGTTTAAGGGACAGCTAACACTGGTAGAATTTCCATTATCGATGTCGTCCGTCACACGACAGTTTTCATACATTGAAGCAATGAAACGTCTAAGATAACTTACAATTCATGATAAATATAAATTCTACATAGTTACCTAAAAAATCATGAATTAATTGATATTATTATCCTTCCAGACCGTTGAACGTGACGTCGGTGTCTAAAAAGCAGAATGACCTGAAATATGTACTGAAGATGATTATTGATTATATTTCAAATCAATACATTTCATGGCCACAATGATTGCTCACCTTCGACATAATAAGTTGACGAAAAGCATTTTCTTGTTCATTACTAGCTTGCACCATCATGTAACAACACTGTACGTTTGTACATTCTGCACTGTATAGTTTCTTCAGGTTCTACATAATGATGCTTTTCATTGGCTAGTGTGCTCAAACAGGTGCGTTTCGGAAAACGATGGGCAAAATTCACATTTCGCAAGTTTCGTTTCTTGCCACTTTCCCGTAATCATAGCTATTCTAACGGGAAAGAGGGGCAGAACACGATGCAATTTTCCGATTTGAAATCCGACCAATTTTTGACTTCTGGTCCGTAGAGAGGGAGTGGAACCGGGTCTACCAAATCCACCGCAAAGTCAAATTAGAGGAACTATCAGAGTATTATATTATTGTGATACAATTGTATTGTTTCACTTCAATTGCAAAAAGACGTGGTGTTCCGGGATCAGTTGATTACGCCAGTACCGGAATATGGGCTAAGTAATCGGTGGCCTCATTGGGCTCAAATAGACGAGAAATTTAATTTTAATTATGATTGTTAAAAAATAATAATAAAAATTAAATTTCACAATAAATTTTCTTGCTCATTATTACAACAAACCTTTTCTTGTATACGCCATTGTAGTGATATCTGCTGACATCATATCCGCGACACCTTACCATAAATCTGGTGCCATCCTCAATAAACGTATTTCATACCGATTGCCTTTCAATTCTCCTTTTGTTCTCTCCCTTCAAAAGAGACTTAAACAAATTCTCCTTGTCCATCTGCTACATCAGTTCTCTTCTCATCCAAGCATAACACCAACCACAACCAAGACAACCACCAAGACAACCGCCACGACCAACACCAATGTCACGACCAAGGCCAGTGGCACGACCATGGAATATTTATTTCAGTATTATCGTAACATTGCTAATCTGTCACGAGACCAAGCAAGTAGCTTGTCAGCCACAGTTTGGAATAAAATTCACAGACGTAACGTTCAATGGAGGTGGTCTCCCACA
>JAULBU010032376.1:0-16217 GCA_032358235.1 Odonthalia washingtoniensis
CTCATTATTGTTTTAACATCCGTTTCGGTAATCAAGTGACTGTTCCCATATGAATGTTGTTTCATTCGTATCAACAACTTATGGAAGATGACACATGTATTTGAAATCCGTATCGTTTTATTTAGTTCCTAACGCCTGTTACCTCGTCTAAGTATTTTGAATATTGCCTTTAGAATGCCTAACAGACGCTCTACATCCTTCCGTACGGACTCTTACTTGAAGGAACATTTTCTTTCGGTTGGATTATCCGTATCCGTGATTGGTCTTGCAAATAGTGGCCAATGAGGGTAAATACCGTCACCAAGCATGCATAAAAGATGGTGCGGTGCACTGTATGTCCCCAATGGCATACCCATCCGTTACGGCTATTGAAAAACGCTCCTAGAACATGCTTTGGAAAAGTGGTGATCTTGCTAAGACATTCAAATCGTTGGTTGTGTCAGGCCAACCGGAAAATCAGGACCAGCAGTAGAGATCGTGGTCACACCAGCCCTCGCATTCTATCGTTGCACTCTTGGAATCCTCGAGTTCATATACTGACATTTCATTGTTGTGGGACAGCTCTTCCAGACGTACTTAATGCAGTCTACAGAACCTATACATCCTGGAAATCCGATTTTGGTGAATGTTTCTTGAATGTTCTGAAGCTCTGCAGAAGTTATAAACCTGTTGAACAACCGGCTACCGTACAGTTGAATGATATCTATGCAGAACTGATGGAAATAGGTCCGGACTGACTCCTCGGACATGTACACAGCATCGAAAAGACTGTCAGATGCGGTGTCCGTGCTTAATAACCGTAGAGCGGAAATTTATTTCAAATCTGTTGTAATACACTTGAAACCAATTCCGTTTGTGCGTTGCTTCAAGTAATCCGGACGGTGATGTGATGCATCAATCTTCACACGAAAGTAGGGTATACGCGGAATAGAGAAACGACGTCTAAATGTGTAATCCGGATATGACGGATTACTAATCCATGTTGAAGTTCCGCGACGGAAATTGTTCGAACCTTTTTTACCCGACCGGCATATACACTTATACCATCTTCTGGTATTTGGTTTGATTTGTGGTACATATCCACTATAGACATCAAAAATGTCTGTTGCTTCTTGAGGGATAACAATACAATTTTCATTTTCTCCGTCCTGGTCGCGTTTCTTTTCTCAATAGACTTCATAGAGTAATGACCCATGTTTCCGTTTCTGTGTGATAGTGAGAGTAAAAATAAATTTCCTGTTGAAGCAATCACTGTTGTTCTAAGTTGAATAGATAAAATTGGTAGATACGTTATCGGTGAAGTAACAATATTAGCCGTTTTGGTGTTCTGAAGGTCGTGGTGAAACACCAAAGGGTGTAGATGAAGAAAGCAGCAGATTATTAAAGCTGCTGAACCTTATTGGTGTAGTAACAATATGAACTGTATCGGTGCTGTGAATATTGTTGTGAAACAGCAAAAGGGGGAGATAATGAAAGAAAAAGAAGATTACAACTGGAAGAAAATTGTTGTTCTTTGTTCATGAGGTTAGGAATGGTTGTATTCCTATCATAAGAAAGGAAGGATAGAGTTATAATCCAATACCGTATCCGAAAAAATATGATTTAAACCCAAAAAATAAACATGCACACCACGCGAAAGGTTACAGAATGCGAAAGGCTGCAAAACGTATCAAAATCGAGAACAGTAACCAGTTTATAGAAAAGAAAGTTACTGAGTTTTTGGTACCGGCTAACCAACTTCTACAAGAACGAGCAATATCCATAACAAGTACGATGCCCAGGCCATACCGTTCGGTGTATTGTCTATAACAAATGGTTCATTACCCACATTAGGTAAAATTTACAATCATTTGTTAATACAACTGTTTGCAATTCTGTAAGAACTATTACTATACATGTTTCTTGTAGAAGACGCACGAACCAAGCTGAGTAATAACAACAAATTTATAAAAGAAAGTACAAACCTTAACAGAAGTATCTATAGCAACCATTATCGGATAAAGAAAACACATTCAACTACCAACCAGTACATGAAACGATAAAAGTGTCATGAACCTTAACGGAATTAAAAAAATAACAATAACTTTATAAAAACAATTACAAACTTCAATGGAAGCATTTGTAACAACCGTTATCGGATTAAAAACACATTTAACTATCAACCAGTACATGAAACATTAAAAGTCTCATCAACCGTAAACGGAATTAAAAAAAGACGCAATAAACTAAGAACCACTACATGACACAATAAAGTATTTAAAAACATAAAGTCGAACAAATACTAGACAACTGAACTAATCTGATGGCGGAGCCGATAGAGTGTCTTGGTCTCTCTGACGAATACTGTGACGGACCAGAAGAGCTGTACTATCCTGCATGGCGACGTTCATGTAGTTCTGGATTGTATTGGCGAACTTTTCCGTAACCTCACGTGTCTACCATATTGACGTGTGCATAGATGTCAGCGCCATACGGTACGTTTCCAGGAGCACATTAGACTGTTCACATTGTGCGTGTTGTTACGCCTAGGTTGTTCTGGACGTAGCCAGTTCTTCCGTTAGACGGTTTATCTCTTGTTGACAGTGGTTTCTATTTTCCTTTTCCACAACAACAACTTTTCCGTCTAGGTCTGTTTTCGCTCCAACTCTTTGATTCGATCCTGTAACTGTTTAACCATCTCACCGTTGCGGTTGTTACTCCCATCTTCAAGTATCCAACTACGTATCTGTCTGAAGAAACCATCCGGATCGGCTGGGAATTTAAAATTTGTACCTTGCAGAACGGGCTTCAACACATATGTCAACCGTGCATACCAACCATCCCGATCGGAGTAAACCTCGTCCCGAACTTTTTCATCGACATCTCCAGTCATGTTAATATCGTCACCAGGACCAGGATCACCGCTCGGTTCATTCCGTTCTCTTACAATATACCCCATTCTTATCAGCACTTCCTGCACAAGATCTGCACAGTCTTCCATATATGCTTTGTCTTCTCTCCGAAACAGTACGGTTACTTTGTTAAACACCCTCACTTTCCAATAATTTAATTTGTCTATACATAAGTTGAATTCCCGTTCCTCCGCTCTCGGTAGATCAACAATCTCCCATGTGTCCCAACTGTAGTGGGAAAATGGATGCTGCATTTCCCTTCCGAGCGTGTACCAATCAACTTCTGCTGTTCGTAGTATGGGTGTAGCACCTTTTTTAAATTGTAGTCAAAGTTAAAATAAAACTCTGCCAAATACCGATCGGAACATAAGTCTATTAAATCAGTAGGCAGTGGTGTCATAATTACATAACCATTAATGCTCGTTAGGCGCGGGTCCACATGTTTTGTAACTTCCATTCCGAAACGGCAGCAGTACATAAACTCTCCTATAAACATTTAAACAGCCTCCTTCTTTATAACATGTTGATAAAGTTGCTTATATGCTGATGTTCCATACTTGCACATGTTGAGGTGATGAGCCGGTAAAGGTGGTGATGTTACGGGTATCAAGGGAGACAGTTCCATGTTTTCAATACCGTACGGAACGGACATGTAGTACTGTCTTCTGTCCACAACGGACATTGAAAATGATCCTACATCGTTCCATCCGAGAAGTAATGGTATGACAAATGGGTGCACTTTGTCCCGTCCGGCTTTTTTAGCAGGCCTTATACCAGCACCTCGCATACGTGTCTCAAATGCTGCATCTTTATACCGGTTTTGCGTTCTCTGGAACATGTACCAATCTGAAATTGGTCTCGGCAAGATACTTGGTACGTCGTCAAATGTTTTCTACGGTTCTCTAGCTCGTTCCATCATTGCGCAAAGATCGACCACACGGATTTGATATTGAACTTCTTCTGGGCATTGTACCCATATCGTATCGCATGGTTGACGAGAATTGCACTCTATAACCTCACCTCCCGTGTGTGCCCATCTTTTTGCCCAACTTACCTGACGTGTCATTCTCCCAGTCGGTTCTGTACTACTTGTACCGTTCGGATTATCTACCATTTTCACGTATCACATTCCATCAAAAACATTCCATGTAGAACAGTCCCTTATGCACTCATTAACGGAATACGACCTTCTCGCTCTTCTCCCAGCACCAGTTTGTTTAAATTAACGTTTATTGATAAGGTTCAAATGCGCAAAATGGACCAGCTTGCTCATTGATGACCGAAACGGATGCTGAATGCTAACAACAAGAGCTTGTTTCTTCATTTCTTCCACAGCATATTCATTTGCACTGAGTTCGATTTGAGGCGGTTCGTTTTGCGAAGCATTCCGGTGCGGAGAAGATCCTCTCACCGGCGTTCGCATTCGCAAAATTGGTGGAAAATCACGTGAACTGCTCCCCTCTATTTCGGTTGTTTTGGTAATTCGTTTGGATGCTATCACAATTACAACCTTTAGTTATATATCCAATACAGGTAATCTGACAATAATATCGTTCTATAATAGCATTCTCAAGTAGTGAATTTTTCCTAAAAAATGTCTTCATATTGCACATTTGTGCTACATACCTTTTCCATATGACTTGTTGCAGTTGACCCCCATGCCCTCTCTCGAACATTTCTTCCGTTACAGTATGACCAGTAGCATTATTCCAATCATCCGATCTGGTCGTAATATCACATTCGTTACTGCTTCGTTCCCTATAGGGATCATGTATCTGCGTTTTCCAATATATTGGAAAACGCAGATGCATGATCCCATTCACGGTTTCGATCCATCGCAACGTTCCATTATCGTGATAGATCTGCCCTAAATTGCCGCACGATTTTTAAGATTGTATTGGTAGTTTAGGGTGCCGACCGCTTATTCGATTCAGTTTTGATTAATTTTTACCACTTTTTACGATGGCGAAAAAAATGTTTTTAATACAATACTACGTTAATAACTTAATTTAGTTCACCGTGGGTAGAACAATTGCTACAACCGTTCCCGTTGAATTATTATTGGATTTAAAATTTAACATATGGTTTTATTGTTTATGATATGGTTTTTCGCATTACCGATACCGTACTATATCATTGACTTAAAAAATGTTCATATTTCATGTAACACGTACATACCTCACGCAATTCAGATGTTAGAACGGTTGTAGTGTTTTTCCGTCTCGGAATTATTCTTTCCTTCGCACGTGTAAATTTCTTCAACTGGTCGCAGTCATGTGATACCCCACTATGGTTCATAACAGTTCTTCGGTATTAATCGCACGTCATTCGAAAAACTGGACGACTACGAACATGCGAAAGACATCGAATCCGTACTCCGTTTGGTTGTTACATTACGGTCTCTTACTGAATTACCGAAATGATGAATAAACCTACCTTTCATATTATATTGTCCTTCTATTTCAACCCGACCTTGTACGACTTAATAATGACGTACGTCATACTACATTCCCAACTTGAAATCCCTACTATGATTTGACAGTTCCTTATGTAGAGTATACAGATCGGTTTCATTTGTCAGGAGATTAGCACGCATTTCATTGTGACCATAGTTGCAAGGTGCAGTTTTATATCTTCTTTCTATATCAAGCCGCACGTTCCGTTCGGTTTCTATGTCTCTCGAACCAATATTCCGTTCCTCCCAATCGAACACCTTATCTACCACATCCGTTCGATTGACGTCCTTACACTTATTCTTACCTTGCCTCACTCGGATCATCATATTATTAAGTATAATGACACCCTCGGTTATTATTGTCGATATGTCCTGGTCTTCGTTCTGAACGGAAAAGTATAGAAGTTTGTACTTCTCCCGTAATGCGTAGAAGGACTGGGAAATTTTTTCCGAACTGTTTTGTGGGCATTTTTCAAGCCACGTGCCTTTCCATTATCGTTTCTTTCATCCACTTCTACAAATATCGTCCACATCGGATATTCTCTGTTTACTGTAAAGTACAACAAGTTCGACCTAAACCAGAAAGGTTATATCACGTGCCCTTCTAAATCCCACATATTTATGTCCGACTGGAATAATTTCGTAATTACTGACGAGGTCGTTATCTTACTGAAATTTCAATTCGGGTTAGCCTTCTCGCTCGACCACGCCCAACAGTACAAATCCATGTCGAACCAGATATCCACAGTTACACGTTCCCCTCTGCACATTACTTGTCCAGTGTTTCTGTCCGTTTCTGCTGTCCTTTCAGACATGTGAACACATTCCAAAATTCCAGCACATGAATGGAATCCTTTCCGCCAGAACTTTCTTCCTATTTCTTTCAACTCATCCGTATTCTGTCTCCTGTTAAAGAAACACTGCACCATATTTTTCCAGTAGATAGGTGCATAAATCCACCACATGTATTAGCGCTTCATTTTCCTCCATCTCCTCCCTTTCATTCTGCAAAGACTTGTACTCTCCAGACCGCATCGCTGATAATGTAGCACGAATTCTTGTCTCTGTTCTTGATTCGTATCCCCCACCCTTGTTCTGGTTCTTCTTCCAGATATCCGGACGGTTTTGAACCAATTCATTTCAAAGACGGTAAAATAGACTTTTCGAGACGCTGAACATCTGCTCAAAAGTCTAATCTGTGCAAACCTCATGACTGAATATGAAGCCTGCACTGTCATGCATCGGGAAATAATTCCATGACTTCATTGACCGATAATCCGTAACGGTTTCCTCTTCTTCTCCATCGTCATCATCCATGCAAATTTCTTTGTTCACCTTACCTAGAATGATCTCTTGCTGCCTGTGCAGTTCCGTAAGTTAACTCAATAATTGCCTCTGTTGCTTTTTCGTTCATCCCGGTAGTTTCGCTCGTTTCTTCGCTTTGCCCCATCCTGATCCGCACGCCAATATAGCGCTTTCTTCTCCCTTCGAAGTCATGTTCCCTATAGAGTCAGGCACATAACATCAACTGTGTATGTTTGCAGACCTTCATTAAAAAATCCGTGACGGTACTCTTCCATTCTCAGTCTACTTTTTGTCACACGCATACACCCATGTCAGGTTCACACTCCAATCACATCTATACACTAATTTGTTGCTCAGTACAGTCACTGTACAGATCAACCATCACACATTTCGTGCAGTGAAATGTAGAGCAGTCTCGCCGCGTCATCACACGACTACCACTACTGCACATTGAAAACGCCATTTCCGGGCTCCCCCATAAAAATAATTCCCGTCTTGGACAAGGACACGCAGAAACATTTCATCGGATATAAAGTTACAGGACATAAACATTCCCAAATTGTACTATTGAAAAACAGCACGCTTTAATATAAACATTTGCATGAAATGAACAAACAAACCGGATGTATGTACCAGTTTCAACTCACTGTATGTGCCCTTTGTGTACAAAATAAACTACTATTTTTTATTCGAACTCATCACTTAACTAGAGATGCCCTAACGGATGAATAATTGAGGTTTAAAATTGAAACCCGTCAAGATTCAATGCTTGTCCGTTACGTGTGTCTGCAAGAAGAGAAGCTGGATTTTTATTTCTGAGATAGGGAAATTCTGTTTTTTTTCTGAGATGGGCAAAAACCCGATCTCAGGCTCAAGCATGTCAGGCCATGGAGAAACACCCCCATCTCATCACCTCATCAACTTTCAACCATCAATCCGTGTCACGAAACACAAGACACAATCATCACTCTCACCAACTCGTCCCCAACCTGAATCCAAAGTCGTTCAACTTTTATATTTATGAACTCACAGCTTCCCACACCGTTTCCCAACTCATTCTCCTTCACCAGACAATGGGGCTGGGGGTTTGGGGGAACCGCAACAAATGTTGCATGTGGGACTGTTATGGGAAGGGGAGCTCGGTGTGGAGCAAGGGGAGGGGTGGTTCGGGAGGAAGAAGAAGAGGTGTTGGTGGTCGTGCTCGCGGACGGGGCCATGGAGCACAGTGATTCATGATGATATTACCAGTAATTAGACAATTGTAGAAGAAGAAGAGGCTGAGTTTACAAGTGATGAGTATTTCTCCTCTACTGTTCTGGAAGAGAGGGCTCGCCTCTTTGCGATAAATGTGGTATCAAATCTAAAGCGGGAGATGTTGGAAAAGAACCTGTCTGACGACAAGACCTCGTTCATTGTTCTCTTTCTAGATCCGGTTGTACAAAGTTGTGTAGAGTGGATCAATGAACGTATAGTTCTGAGGTAGTTGTATGATGAAACAGTCACGAAAGGTGATTTCTACAGAATTTTCTCTGTCTTGTCAAGGGGGTTGAGTCGATATGCTCATTCTTTGGATGACACACTATCTACTCAATGTAATTCGGGTAGTATGGTCAGTGGCTCGGAATTTAAACAGTTCCAGGACGAGACTCAACGCGTCCGTAGGAACAGACTAAAATTATTCAACTCACCCCTAGTTGTCCGGATAAGGATTGATGTCACTGGCCATGAACCTGTTCAAAGTGCAAGAATGACTTTCTGTGCTCTTTGCAGCACACGAAAAAAGGATACAGCTTCCCAACCTCGTGGATTTTAAACAAAATATCGATGTGAAATTTGCTCAGTGCCCCTCTGTATACGGATCAGGGGTCACCCGGATGCATGCTGGACGTTGTAGCACAGGATGAGGGAATTGCAGTACCGTCCACATCAGAACTACAGCACTGTCCAATTGCATGTTGATGATACTGGGGATCAGCTACGAGTCCGACAAACAACAGTTCTTCCTCACTGGAATCAGAAGAATCCGACGCGGACGGCACACTAAATTAGCCGCCTGTTGAAATGCTACCCATCCTGGATGTTCCAGTTCCTGGTACTCCAACTTCCAACATCGGCGTGGCACCAAACACACCCCTCCCCGACGATAATCCCACCCCACCACAACCACCTTCTCCTCTAATCGGTCCCATTATACCGGCAGAGGAGAACTTAAGTGGTGTTGATGAAATACAGCCAAGAAGATCCCAGAGGTTGAGCAACAGAACCCAACACTCTCCTGACAATTTCCCATCCCACCAGCCATCTCACTAGCAATTCACCATTCATGATCCACAACAAGAAATCATACCAAGAAAGTAGCCAAGAGTCCTGAAAAGAGCGAAAGTGTTACCCTGATTTTCATTATGACTTGTAAATTTGTTTCTTAAAAATAAAAAAATGCGCTACTTTTATTATTTTAGCTGTTTTGTTTATTCCATTTTTTTAAAAAATTTAATTCATTTTTACTACATTTCAGTGTCCGTAGCACACTATAGGACTTCATTTTATTGTCAACTTAACTTGACCTACATATTTCGTCTTCATTTTTCCCCTCGATAACCCCGTCTTCTCTGTGCTCTGCTGATCAATTATGATTAGCAAATACATTTATTATTTCACTAATAAATCCGCCATCTCAGGAACTTCAAAATGACTTGCTTTTCCATACCTTTCTCTGTTATTGAACATGCCCGAGTGCAAAAGATTTGGTCAATTTAACTTGACGAAAAATTGAACATTAGGGATAAAACTTATTACAATACTCTACAGCAAACGTAAAACGTCTTTTTGTGAGTAGCAGTATCCTGTTAGTTACCACTGACGAATGGAGGAAATATATATATATATATAGGGAAATGCCGCGATTAGGACGGTGAAAGTAGATTTTTGTCATCTTTTGGGATGGTGAATTTGAAAATTGTAAAATTTTGGAACAGTGAAAGTAAGAAAAGCACAAGGATAGAATGGTAGAAGTTCAGAATAGAGCGGTGAAGGGTTTGTTTTACTATTTTTTCAAGTTTGGTAGGGTGAAATGACTCTATCACCGAAATTGGAACGGTGAAAATTTTAATGCTTTTTTGCAAAAATGAAAAGTGTAAATATTGGTGCGGCGAATCAAATAAATTGAAACAATTGGAGGGGTGACAACCCTTGATTTCCATGAATAATTTTACCACCTTTATCTTGATCTCGTTGAGAGCATTGCCTAAGAGGACATGTAGTGGCCATATGTCCCCTGAACATGACAGTATGAGCACAAGTAGGTACGGCGACGCTTTAGACCCGGACCTCTTTCTTACCAATTCTTCCTGCGTCGACTTGAATTTCTGACTGGGCGGCCCCTAGGAGGTGGAAGTGCGACAGGAATATTAAGTTTTTGACCTGTTGAAACCAAGCGAGCAGCCTCATCCATGACATCATCGACATCTGATTGAGCAGGGATTGGGAAATCAATGTTTCGATACTGCAGTTTCCATGCCTCTGTTAAATGTCGTTCAGGTAGAAATTTGAAGACGTTACTTGACCCATACTTTTCACAAATCACTGCTACACCATGGAAACAGGGTAATTCGCTTCCCATTTTAGAGTAGGCACAACAGGACGGAACAGTTTGTGATTCAGCCCTGAAAATAATGTGACGTTTGACCGTTTCATCCTTTTGACTGACAAAAGTTGCTTCCATCATATTTGTTCCTTCTAGAAATTGAGCAGATGATTGGTAAGGTCTTGATTTCAATATAAGTGCAGAAATTTTCCTTCCCATATGTGGCGGAACAGTTTGTGCACATTGTAATTCAGCCTCTTTCCGCTTTAGGAACCTGCTCCTTTGAACAAAAACAATGTTTTCAAGCATCTTTTGTTTTTCAACAGTTCTTATGTTGTTTACCACTGATGCACGCATCATACATTCCACCCCTTGGGAGGAATGTATCATATCCTGCAGTTTGGAGAATGAAATGTAGGGTTACGAGTCTTTAAATTTTGACAGATACTTATTTTGATTAGGACCGTATAGAGCTTTAGTCTCGTACACTCTCTGTTGATGGGGCGCATGAAGCGCTTTTAAATAGAGATGAACACCATATGTTTTTCAGCTCCAAGCTTGGGTACCATGTTTTTCTTAATATGCATTTC
This sequence comes from Odonthalia washingtoniensis, assembly GCA_032358235.1. Classification (NCBI taxonomy): domain Eukaryota; phylum Rhodophyta; class Florideophyceae; order Ceramiales; family Rhodomelaceae; genus Odonthalia; species Odonthalia washingtoniensis. The sequence goes on from JAULBU010032376.1 coordinate 10,825, forward strand.
ATCCAAGAATAGATTTGCATTATCCATTCTCAAACGAAACGCCTTGTCTATAGACTTCTCATGGTCAACGACCATGGTTCGATCATCAACATCGAAATCGTCCAATGCTTTGAGTGTGGTAAAAACAGTAAGCCATGTTTGCTCACTCTCAGTGCTCACGGAATGAAAGAAAACCAAAGGTAAAATGTGGTTGTTTCCATCGTAATTGGCAGCCTCAAAAACAGTTCCGTATGACTGAGGTCCTACCCCTGGCATGCGCAGCATCTGCGGTGCATGTCTTTCTTTCAGTCAAGACGAAGTGGTTACTGACGCTGGGAACGAACAATAAACCACTGTAATATTGTTTTGAATGATCAATATCCGAAACATCAACAATTTTATTGTCGGATTTTGTCTCCGAACTTACTACACCATCTTTCTGGCATTGTTTAAATATAAACTCTGCCACCTTAATTCTTATTCTTTCCATTTCTTCACCTGTCACGCTATGGACATCCACTCTATGTCCTAAGTTTCGCAAAAGTTTAGAGTAAACCTCCAATGCAGCCATAATCACTGCGCGGGTTTCATCCATCTGTTTATTTAATTCTACTTTAACCATACTAATGTGCCTACTCCCTGGTTGCCTCGTGTATATACCCTTCGCTCTAACAATTGACGCTATAGTTGCCGTGATAATTTTTAGATCTTGAGATATATCCGTTGACAGAACTCTACTTATTTTCTTTGTACTGTAGCACAGGACACATATCTTTCCTATACAATTATACCCTCCATTTATGCCACTTTGCTCATTTGCTACCTCTCCAAAACAGTGTTTCTCAAATTTGTTCAATTTCCACAATCCAGAGCTGGGCAGTCTATCAAATTTGATCACAGCTTTACATTTCCTTACTCGGCACATCATTTTAACATATACATGCGTTTTCTTTATGTTTACACCTTTATGCACACCGATCCATGTTGTCTATTTTGGTGCAATTCGTTTTTGGACACGTGAATTTTTTAGTGACTTTTGTCATATTTTTTCTTTTGTGTAGGACCACATTTTTAGGTGGCTTTTCACAATCGCCACGTGAATTTAGGTCATTGTTTCCCATTACACTGTACCGGTGGCTCCTTCTCCGCTACCTTGTATAGCACGCTCCCCTGCCATTCGACAGCAGGTGGAGCCTGCTTAAGAGGTTTTTGCGTATGCTTCTCTCCAACTCTAATAAATACAAGCGTTTCTCAGACTTCATCTACCTCCTAACTTGCATTCGTCGAGATGACAAAGCTCTTTCGGCTCTGGGAGAACGTCCGCTGCGCCAGCGCTGATCAATTCCACTGCTTTACAAGCGTTTACAAGAACCGGCGACCATTAGCCGCTTCATCATGGGTAACCGCTCCAACCACCTCCCTCTTCACGAAGTAGGCATTGGACCATCTACCAACCGTTTCGGCGCGCATCCCCCATCCATCCGACTCACGTCGTCACACAACCACACCAACGTCTTACAAACACCGGGACGGCAGCTATCTACTTACTCAGCATCATCCAACATCCCCTTTTATTGGTGGAGTGTACTGTCCATATGAGCTACTGTAGAACGAGGACTCCAAACACTCTTAGTGCCGTTTTACTTCCTTCCTTTCTGGAAGTGCATTGCACTACATCTGGTCTCCCAGCCTATAATCAACTAAGTGGAAACTGAATCAAGATGGATAAGACTACTACAGGCATACCGAAGTGACCGCTAGCATACCCGCAGGATCGCGTAATGCTTCCCGCATAGCATCAAGAACCGGTTCTGTGAACACTCCCGCACCGTTAGCTGGCCAACTCAATCGTGAGGAAACCATACAAAGCATTTGCGGCGAAGAATCCGCTGCCCTCAAGAAAAAAGTAACAGACCTAAAAACACGTCTGGAAGAGGTGCTTACCCGCAAGCCCGAATTCGAGGAGGAATTCAAACACCTCCACAAAGAACTTACGGTAATTAAGCAGTCCCTTACCCAAAACATACAATCTCCAACGGAGTCAGTGGCCGAAGTCGTAAAACTTTTACGTTCAGATTTTAACGCCATCATGGAACGCGGTACACCAAGCCAACAACACTCGATTGTCGAGGAAGAAAAAAACATCAACCCCCATCATGGGTCAGGAAGACGCACCTACCCGTCTATAATTACCGTCTCAACTGGTCTCCATGGTACATCGTGATACATCACGTCCGATAAAAAGAGAATATCGAGCAGCCCGATCGCATCGTTCTAACTCATCGTCCGGATCCCGCCTTTTGCTCGATCATGCTTCCTCGCCGTCCGAAGAAGATGTTGAAACTACAGGCCTCGACCCGAATGTCATCGATCACTCCGTACCGTTCTTCGAAGGGGAAAAGGTCCCAAACATCAAGGACTATCCTCGTTCAAACCATCCAACCCGGTCTTCGATCGGTTGATGTCGTATCGGTATTACCGCCTGATGCAAGTCAGCGGCGGGCGTGACAGTGCATCCACTGGATAATTACAGAGAAACCTCAAGAGTCTGGAGCTGACAATGAAAGAACACCGATTTTCGGACGTCGATCCAATACTGGTTTTCGACTTCCTCTTTAGAATGGTGGAAGAATGTACATACTCGGTCTGCCCGAGGCCCAGGCTTACGTGGTTCTTCCTCAGTTCCTTACGGGGAAAGGCTCCAAACAATTCCGATAAACAAGAAACGGAGCTCGCTCCGGAGGTGTTACTTTCTGGCTAGAAGCCGTCCAATCGTTGCTGCGGACGTTCGCCACACCCACAGCCATACGTGAAGCTTTGAATACATTACGAGGAACGTGGCAGTTAATTAATGAATCCGAACAGGACTTCGCGTCCAGGTTGAACGACGCACAATATCGCTGTTGAAATTGTCGTAGGACTCTGGTATCTGCGAACGACTGTATTCAGGGCGATGACAATCAGCACCAGGTATTTGAATACAACCACGTGTCACTGGTTTTGTGTATGCGAGATTCTACAGACTGTAAGCTGTAGTCTAAAGGGTACACGGAGACAGTATACAGTAGGTATGCAAGTATGGAGGTCTTTTGTCTTAGACAACCTGGTGGACGATTTGGGAGCGAGGAGAAGGGAAGAAGAAGAAGAAAAGGGAGTCACGAGAGGTAAGGATGATGGTCAGTTCGATCGTTAAGTGTAGCAATACGCACGGATCTCCATATCAAGATGGAGGTTGGGGACTTTTAGAGGTGAAAGGATATCAATACCCTATCGGTAACAGCATTTAAACTGGTTTTAATGATGTAAAGTAGAAAAAGGAGCAAAGGGGAGAAAGGAAGAGAATGGTGCTGGTGGAGTTCTTATAGAGGAAAAGAACTCCAAAAGCTAATCCAAGACACTGATCGTTAGTCAGCGGAAGCTTTCGATTATAAACTTAGACACACGTGGGTACCATAGTTAGGTCTAGTACGGTTCTAACTTTCAGTAGCTTTGTAGGTGACAATGCATGGGAAGTACACGTGTAGATGGTTAGGCGTACTAGCTGAAACTAACTGGTATTAGTGTGAGTCTTTCTTTTCTTGTAGAGGTGATCAGGTGTTGGGTTAATAAGTAATATCTATGACGAGTTGTAAATGATGTCGTTCATCGTGGACGGACTTGCACCAACAACCTGGACTATTTTTTTCGGCTTCCGGGAAAATGAACCCCGTTAGGAGTTAACTTTCGACCGCCTTGTTCAGTATTCCCAAGACCAAGGTGACGCATACAGAGTACAACGCGTAGGAACGCGGACTTAACATTACCCGCTTGGGGATCGAACACATTACGCGAAGTACACCTCGCGGAAGAACTAGCAGATCAACAATCGGCCGAGGCCGTATACAACATGGTATTACCAGACTATTTGGTGGACACCAACGACTTACCATCCACGATAATGGAAGAAGAAACCAACCTGTACGCAAATACAGTCATACCAGCATACACAAACTTTAGTGCACGCTCTTCAACCCCAATCCGTGTGAGGTTGACCGCCAACAAAAGAAGCGACCAGAAACAACAACCATTGACTTGTCACCAATGTTAGGAATTCAACCACATTTCTCCGAAATGTCAACTACAATTCTGCAAAATGGAGCAGGTCATTACCAACTATGACAAGTTGTCAACATCACAGAAGACTCGTGTACCAGATACATCATACCACATGTCAAAACTGGCGTTAACCGCACGCCAGCAGAACAGCCCTCAGACAGGGGACGACATCACCAAAAATAGTGAAAAGACCCAGGAAAACTAACCTGGGACTTGCCAAAGCTTCTTCTTTTGTAGTAAAGAAAATCCTGAGTCGCCCAAAGACTCCTTCACAACGCCTTCTTGTCCCTCTTATCACTTCCGTCGCATCAAAAACACCATTACTAACGAACAGTTTCGGTTGTCACCAACGCCCGTGGCGGAACTTAACCCGTACAAGCATGCAAGGCGTGATCTTCGTATTAGCTCGACGCAACTATCATGTCTATGCAAATCTTGGTCTCACCTTACGTAAAAGAAAACGGTTTGCTGCAGTTCTGGATACCATTGCTGGTTTCAGTTTCATCAGACGCTCTGACATACCGTATGGATCGGATAAACTCATCAATCCCCTGAAAGGGTCGACCAACATATGAGACGCTAACAACAGACCGCTTAATATGGCGGGACGATAACACTAGCTGCACAACTCGGATCGCAGTTGGAGATGGTGATCTTCTACGCGGCCGATCGACTAGAAACGTCGGTCAACCTCAGTTGTGATTTCTGCTACAGAGATGTCGAAGCTATCCGCCCGCGTAAGCGGTTAGTATGACTTGACGACGGTACCACAGTTCCGATAATTCGGAAACCGAACAAGAGACTCTTGAACGCTCCGACGTTACCAGAGGAACAGGAATACATACCCGTCAAGGGGAGGACTTCGCCAAAGATATATGAAGCGGAAAAGACTGTAGTATAACCGGAAACTCAAACCTGGGTTCCAGCCACAACGGCTCGCCAAGGATTAATCCTCGTTGAACCAACATCACGCCTCTACGACAACCACTTATGTCTAGCGGGCGCAGGAATAGCCGATTTGACTGACGGAAAACATTTCGGAATATTAGTTGCCAACTTTGGAGAACATCCAAAGATCCTTTTTCTAGACAAACCTATTGCTGAGGAAGTCCGCACCCCACCTCGCTCGTCGAGTCGAACATTTCTCACGCCCAAATGCTCGTCCTAGTCACCGAGTCGAAATCACCAAAGCTATCACCTTCCTTGTTTCGGAAGCGCCAGAAATCCGTCAAATACCCGGCGTTAATTAACAAACATTTCACAGACTTATGAGAGTCGCACATGGACCAAGACGTGATTCCAACGAAATCGACAGACGT
>JAULBU010032387.1:0-16209 GCA_032358235.1 Odonthalia washingtoniensis
GGGGAGGAAAAACCCCAAGTTTATTCGGTAAGCCGCTGTGTTTCGTATGTGTATACGAAACGGCCGGCGGTGAATAACTATACTGTCAAGCTGTAATTCGTGGTGTTTTAAAACTGTACCAAAACAGACACAACCAACAACCCAACATCGTGGCTTAATGGTCGGGAGACCCTTTTCTAGACGGGTGGTTGCCAGTTCAATCCTCGGTGAGTGCAACTACAAACGGGGCCCGTATCTTGCAGGGTAGAGCCGGTATCGCCTTTTGTGGCGATGCCGGTTTTTTGGCCTTTGTGGCCCGAAATGTGGCAAGTTTTGATTGGCTCAGCGGCCCCGAGAACGAGGTTGTGTTTTCGGTACGTCAGGGCATCGTACGAGTATCCCATGCAAACTTCGGACCTTACAGAAGTGTTTTTTTCATGCTGGGTCCATAACTACATGAAATCTTAAATTGAATTAACTTTAAAATACTTTGGGAGATATATTGAACAAGTGCATATCCGTTGAAGCAACGGTTCGGAGATAGCGTAAAACTAGGAGGAGTTCCGTTTTCTAGAATATTAGTTACCTGTGAATTTGTAGAGTTGGTATAGAAAAGAAATGTATAGAATGAGAAGTACAGTCTCAAGTGCATTGGAGGAACAAAGAAATTCGTTTCGGGATCTTGCAGACATGCCACGCAATCTTAGCTTCAAATTCTGTCACTAACGTATCAAGGAACTATAGAAGATTACTTTGAAAAAGAAATTGGACAAATAATATTAAGTAGAAGAAAATTCATATCCAAAAGACTGGATAGCGTAAAGACTTGAAAATATTATAGAGAAAAAATAAAAATAAATACATAAATTTTCACATTGGAGACTAAAATGTCATGTATCAATTGACTTAAGAGATCCTGCGTTACGCAACAAGTACAAGTACGGAAAATAACCTTTGGAAAGTAGTGGATGCCGACCACATCCAAAATTAAGAAAAATTATATGGTTGTAGCCGGACGCATTTGCCAAGTGTGTCTACGATGGTTCAGATGTTTCAGAATTAATATATGAGTCGTTCGTTCATGAACAGAGATGAGCCTGATTTATTTTGTGAGAAAGTGTAGCTCTTATTTGGATGAAAAAGGTTACGGGTTTCAAGAAAATCTTGTTGCTAAAACACGTGGAAAATTGTTCACGGGCAACCAATTGAAAAGTCAAAAGCACAACAAAACTATACAGAATGTACTCTTATTGGATGAGAAGTAGAGACGTTAGGTGTGACGGAAAGGCACTTCAGGCATCATCGTGATACTTTGTACAGTATTATTCAAGTAATCTGTATTTGTAAAAATTGTTGATAGCATGAACAGCAATGTAAGTGTCAGTTTTTGATTTATTTTGTTTGTGGGTGGTATGGCGTATGAAAAATATAGAAAGTTATAGCTGCGGGCATGTTCCAAGAAAAGTGATAGAATATCACTGAACCGATAAGCCAAGAAGAATTTCATAAACCGCGAAATTTCCACCGTGTGACAGTTACCCTCTATGTGACAATCTCTCCATAACGTAATAACATCCTCTTTTCTCTTTTATCTACTCACCCTCCATGTTACCGACGGTATTATAATACCGGCCCCCGCACTATCAATAAGTTGTAACCAATATCGACAAGGTGTACCTGTTGCTTAACGGAAGATATCTTAACCATAAATTTAAATATTCGTGAGACCTAAAACGAGAGAAAATTAATAGACTTTACAAAATTCATAATCCATGCCTAGATGCAGTCACAAACCATTTCGCGATTCCGTCTATTTTCAGTATTTCAAATTATGTAAATTAAAAATTGAATTCGTATATATCAGTAGTACTGTTGCTGTTTGACATTTTTTATATAAATGAAGAATCTTAGGTTCTGGGACTTTGTCTGGATCGCGACAGGATTCAAAATAATCGTATACGCCCGGTTTTTTTGCCAAGGAATACGAACTGTAGGTGTTGGTAATGTAAGACAGTGGAAGCTAATGCTACCACTGGCACAGGAATGGGAAATGAATATTGTAATACTACTAGTAATACGGGAAATGAAGAAAAGAGGATTGTTTCATCAATGATCGAAATGGACTGTCCAGAGAGGCACTATTTAATAGTCATGAAAATGAAGTGATGGGTGTAACAAGGTTATCACCACCTAGTCATGCTGAACTATTTTTCTCATTAGACGAAGACGATGGTGTAGGCGGTGGTGATAACGCTCAAGGCATTGCTGATTTCTACGATGAAGTATTTGTAGGAGAAAAAGAAACATAAGTTGGCAGGGGGAAAGAATAGAAAACGTAGATGATTCAACCATGATGGTTGAATCATCTACGTTTTCTATACAACTTCTATCCGATTTGTGGCAGACTCAGCCTCGGAGTTCCTCGGAGTCAGCCTCAAATTGGGAATAATGTTCCATATTTGGCTGATATAAGTTATATCAGTCACAAATTGTATCATACAGTTATGATAACTTGAAGTTATATTCATAGTATAGTAGTACTGCTCATATTTGTAGCTGCCAGCCATAAATATGACGAGTACTACTTGTGTTGAAAATTTGGAAAAAAAATTATTAAATTTTCATCCACATGGATGGACTGAAAATGTGAAAAATTATCGAGTAATTTTTTATTTTAAAAATTATTGCATAATTTTTTGCATTTTCAGTACATCCATGTGGATGAAAATTTATTAATTTTTTTGCTGAATTTAGTACAGTACGTTTTTCTTACACGTTTATTAAAAGAAAAAAATTCTCGCCATCCACATGGATGAACTGAAAATGTAAAAAATTATCGAATAATATATATAATTAAAAATTTCTCGATAATTTTTTGAATATTTTCTCTATCCAGGTGGATGGAGAAAAAAAAATTTCCCAGAATGTTGTGCAGTGCTAATTTCTGATATGTTCCTTAATATTCACTTTCCCATTGCCTGACCAAAACCATTTCACTATAGTCATGTTATGGACGGATCAAAAATAGAAATAATTATATAGTAATTTTGTATTTAAATAATTATTGAATAATTATTTCAATTTTGACCCAGGTTGGTGCAATTGTGTTTTATACGTCAGGCTATTTTATATTATACTATTCGAATACAATACAACCTGCGGAGACAAGTAACACTACAAACAGTTCACGATTTTAGGATTATAAAACACATAGCACAATCCATTTATACCATTGTCCACTCCTTCAATTAATTACATCCGTCACACCCGTTCCAGGTTCCCCTTCCCCCACACAACCAATATCGTAATCATCTCCCAACAGGCGCTTCGAAAATCGTGAGCACATTGCACCCGTTCCCGAAAGACACATCTACGAAAAATCATCAACATCCATGGAACCCATCAGAAACGTTTCAGCACCAACTACGGACGATGTGTCATCCAACAGCATGAAGAAGAAAAATCTCAACCGTGACCTTCTCCTTTCATTAGTAGCGGTGTTTTCACCGAAGAATTCAAGGAAAAGTTCTCGGTCTATCTACAGGAACATTACCTGTTGCTAGAGCTTGTTTGTAACTGCCAAAACACCGCCGTTGTATTGGTTGTAAAAAGGATGCATCCTACGTGACTCAGTCAAGACCATATTTGGTGGAGGTTTATGCGCGTCAGTTACTGAATCTGGAATCGTATTTGACAGCTGATGCCACAGTTACAACAGCAGAAGAGAGATTTGTATCGGCAATGGATGCATTAAAGGCAAGGAAGAGGGTTAATATGTGGAAAACGCCAAGTGGTCTTTTGCCTGTTAGAACCTTTCCAGACTACCTTCTGCACTACTTTGGAACAATCTGCAACGACTATACAATTTTCAAACAGTGCAAGAATTTACAAATATCCCAATGTGATGGAAAGTACGTTTAGATGTTTTACATCTTAGATGCGAGGTGCTTGCGTGGGTGCGAGGCTGGTCCTCTGTGCGTTACAGTACAGAAATCAAGAATTAGATACCGCGAAGCCGATCTCAGTTTTTTCAGTGAGAGGAGTTTGAGACCTAATGAAACCATTGATTTCTACTACAAAGCTCTAATGTACACATAATTGGGTAAGCAAGGTCAGCTCGCAAGAACAAATAGTGAGGGCCTCCTAGAGGTAACGGTTGAAGACTTTGGAAAATGGGCTGCGGAGATTGACGTAAAACGACAGACGAGAAAGGCGACCGGTATTCCGTTTGGGTTGTACCACCTCACTTCTGTGCAATGCGGTACATTAACGACAGTCATTATGTACCGGGTGATTTGGACATAAAAAAGGCTAAACAGGGGAGATAAAACCAAGAACACCAAATTTGTCATTGAAGGTGTTTTCAAAACAAAAAACAGCAACATCCGATTCCAACTATAGGATGTTGTACATTGTGCCTTCAAGGAACATAGCTGTTGGTGAAGAACTCTACTTGGAATATGGTAGTGAGTATTTTTCACAATACGCGAAGCACCAATTGTACCAGCCAAGGTAGATTGGACTTACTTCAAATGTTTATTTCAGTAACAATACATTCTCCCGCATATTTCCAATAAGTGTTTCTATAAAATCAGATTTTTCATTTTTTCCATTTCACCTTACTGAGATTTTTCATCATTTTACTTGGCTGTTATTCATGTAATGTCTTACTAAAAACTACTGCAGTTGTTTTAAGTTTAGTTAATTACAAATTTTATTGAAATTTTACGTTTTACAGTGTGTCACATAAACACTATTTCGTTTATTGTCAAAGCCACATCCATTCTTCGCATTTTCCTAAAACATTTTATGAAAGTAAAACTTTTTTGGTCCATGCCGTCCCCATTTAAGATAATATGCAGTTTTTTGGCACAAACTGCATATTACGTAGTCTACTACGGATGTTTCATACCGAAATCTCCATCTGGGCCCCAATAAACCTAGTTCACACATAGAATACATTCGGAACTCCACCTCTTGGAATCCAATATTCTTTTCCGAAGACACTGACGATGTGGTTTTTATCATTCAACACAAAGCAGCAACATTATGCTGTTCTTACAGCACTCAACACATTGTGTTTACCTAGCACAACAAATGTTGAACCTCTTCCATCGTTCCTCAGTCGAGTGCAAGGATCGAAAAATTTCCGTAGAGGTTCTTATTCGTGGTTTAAAGACTACGTTGACGTGAACCCAACTTTCCCAGATTATATTTACCAAGACGTTTTTCCGTTTCAAGACTGCTCTACTACCAAATACGGAATGATTTTCAAACGTCTATTGGAAGCTAAGAACCAATGGACTGGGGTACCTATGCATCCCAGCAGATTTAAAATTGTTAAGTTCTCTACGTTTACTAAGAAAGGGAACCGCTGCGGATAGTTTGGATGATGCAGTTTATAAGTCCGAAGAAACCGTTCGTTCCAATTTTCGTCAATTCTGTACTTACATTATGGAGATCTACGGTCGGCGATTTTTTAACCGCTTCCCAGGTACTTCTGAAATTAAGGAAATAGTTTATTCGTACAAGACCATTGGTTTTCCGAGTTGTATAGGTGCGGTTTATTGCATGAAATACGTATGGAAAAATTTCCTGCAACCATGAAGGGATAATATCTCAATACGAGAAATTCAAAGAGAGAAGCAATACAATGCGACGGTCGGTACGATCACAGTCTGTACTGCTGGTATTGGTTCTCTGGCCGTCCCAGAACAAACAACGACTTCAATGTTCTGGAAAAATCCCCTCTTTTCAAAAGTATTTTTGCAAAACATTTTTTTATAACCGTACCGGATGGCTTTACAGTTTCTACAAACGAAACTCCACATCACCTTTTAAATTTATTAGGGGATGGTATCTATCCGAACTGGCCAATATTTGCAAAACCAATGGTAAGTTCAGACGACCCGAATGTGCGAAAATTTTCGTTTCACCAGGAGTCAGTTAGGAAAGATCTTGAGAGTTTATTTGGAATATTACAATCAAGTTGGAAATATTACGACGAGAAAACTGCCGTTGGAACTTAAAAGAAACAATTTGAATTTCAAATTCTTGCGTCATCCTCCATAATATTATGGTCCTCTTAACCCAATTTACCGAAAGAAATTACGAACAACCTGATCGTTCTGACTTGCAGAACATCATGCAAGCAGAGCTTGTCCATGATACGCGTTCAACTACTGAAATAGACACAAATATATCTCGAGTCTCTACTGATATTCTACAGGATGCGGACGAAGAATCCGAACGTGTTCTCTTTCGTGATATGCGTTTCACAGATCCCGATGCACATTTCAGACTGCAAACAGATCTTTTCAATCATAAAAAACAACGACGTGAGTAAATTTTTTATACAGTTCTGTTTTTTATTTCCTCTCAAAACACTACTCATACGTTATAAAAACTATTTTGACAAAATTCATGATTCAATAATTCAACATGACTTTACCATGTACACTCCTTTCCCTTGCAACAATGTCTTCAATTTTGTCAGTACCAGGTCGGTTCCATTTCTAATTGATTCTCTTGTTTCCTTTCTTTCAATTACTTTTTTATTTCTTTTCATGTTACCAACCATTTCAATTTCCAAACATGTTTAAATTATATTTGTACATAGTTTTTCTTTCGATTTGGTTCATTTCCTTCAATGTCTTGACACACATCTGTCATATCCATATAATTTGCAGTAACATATATATTGCACCTATGGATTCTGTATTTATCAACAAAAATATAAAACACCTACTCATCTTCCTTATTATTTGACAACATACTTTCTTCTGTAATGATTTTTACCATATTTGTATGCAACACTTCCTTTCAGAAAAAATTCTAACGTAACACACATCCGTTGTATAATACCATTCCTCTTCTGTTCTTCATTAAAAGCGCAAATTTCATCAGTTGCTCTTTTTATTTATATTCTAATACCTCTAATGGAACTTGTCATATTATCTTCATCTACCTTTACGGACTCTTTCTTCTTCAATGCTTTAATCTCATGCGGTCTTCGTCCAGTACCAACTTTGTTACTACGTACTATAATATCATCAATCTACAATTTCTCGGATATTTCCTATACCATCACGACTATTGACAAATCCAAGACCACTATCTTCGATCTCCAAATGGTCACTATCATTAGACATACCACCTGCTCTTCCAAAACTTTCCGACTCATCCCCAACCCGTTGTGTATTAATATATATTTTCCTAGGCAACAGACGATCTTCTACCATTCCGGTCATTCGAACAATCTCAATCCCAGATGCAGTACTGAGATTCGTCATAACACTTTTCAACTCAGTCCTACGAGGCACTACAACACCATCATCCTCATCCACCTCTCCAAACTTTGGACATTTCGCTAAAAACTCTGCAGCATCTACATACCGAAATGATATACCAATACATGGATTCGTAAGCTCGTCGTTTATACGTCTGCTCTGATAAAGTGCATGTGCCATTTTTACCAATTCTTGTTTCTGTACATTTCCAGTTCAGTTCATCTTCAATGCCTGTTGATAACACGAATTCCACGATTAACAATCTGCAGCAAATGATGATCTCCATTTGTAACTAATTGACTCCTTCGTCCTTTTCATATCATACGTCTCCCTACATACCTTTTCTATTCCAGACCACAAGGTATCCTCAGTCTGTACAAGTTTTTGTGTCTGAGAAACAAACTCTTTCACAAGTATTAAACATTCAATTTCTGAACATTGTGGCCCGCTACGCTTATGCTCAACATCTACAATTTTTTGGCGCTTCTTGTTTCTAGCCTCCTTTGGTCACTCAGCATTACCCTTCTTTCTTTTTATCCCACTTGTCCCCTCACTCATCCCTTACACCTACATAACTATGACTAGAATGTGCCTGTCCTCTGTCGTTTTCATTTAAACCACCCATTCTCACTACCTCCTTCTTCAATGCAACACAAGACCGTCCAGTCGGCGTTATTTTCCTTTCCAACAGCTTCTTCCATTTTGCACTGCTTTTCACATTCCTTACTTTCCAATCCTGTCCTTCAACTGCCCGTTCCTTTAACGGTTGAATATTTTGCGTACATAACTCATTACGTACCTCCACATTACCTTCAGTAACTGTCTTTAACATTTTACGACTTTCATCGTTACAACAGTACCCTCTCATGTTATCATCTATTCTCTTATTTTCCGTACAGGTTTTATCTCATCCACTTCCAGTTCCATTTCGGTTCTATTCAGTAATCATTTCCATCCCGTGTCAAATTATACCTCTGCTTGGACAGTGCCAACTAGAGAATTATTTTTTACGCAAAAATCATTGTCGACGATAGTATCTGATTGCTGTTCAGTTTCTGTTCCATTAACGTCTTTCCACGATTCTTCATCCTCCACTGTCATTGGATTCAAAAGTCCTTCCAGCAACTCCATCCTCACTTTCATTTTTTCATAATCATTGTCAATACTATCATCCAGTGGAATACGCTCCCCCCTTATATCACATTCATGACTTATACATCTCCGGATTGAATCATCATCTCTGCCCCTGCTACAATGTTTTTTTAAGATACATAATTTTTGATGCGAACTCGGCTGCTGCTGCATGTTTTCGGGACGGCGGTGTTCCTGACGCTGATTATTTTCCATCTCATGTATCTGCAACTGTCATTCCATCCCTGTTTGGACGTAAGGTGCTGCTCTCGCCACTATTGTAGGTTGCACTGTGATCTGTCATGTTCCAATTGGTACCACTTTCTTCGTAAACGTTTTAGGTCTCTAACATCGACAATAATCTGTTTCTGTTTGTACACATCATCTCTATCCATCGTTGGCTATATGAAGAAATCTTCCATTGTTAATAACTCGTCACACAACGTTTCATTTCAATATGATATTATTATGAATTGACTTACCTTTCCAGTCTTCTTACGCAACGCTCTATTTCTGATAACGGCTTCACACCTCTCGGTATAGATTCTTCCCCGCTTTTGTCGTCTGCAACGTGAAAATACGCGTTCGAATCGTAACCGTGAAACGCACAATATGTCACAGACTGACGTAATCCTTTTCCAATTTCCACTTTGTAGTGCGTTTCTACGCTGTAATTTATGAAATTATGACGCATATTCTATACTTTAGAGAATATTAAACCTTATTGTTGATTTTTTCCCTCCTTCCTGAACAAATTTTTTCAACACCTTTTTCACCGTCGGATCCCCTTCCAAATTCGAATATTTTCATTGGCTTGAAATTGTCTTCTTTATTTTCATATATGTTTTCTAACATAGTTACTATGAGGTTCTCAGTTCGCTGCTCAGGTCCGTTCTATAAGTTTTAAAAGTTTTCTAGCTCAGCAACAAAATTTTGTTGAGTAAAGTGTAGGAAAGTGGGGCTTTCTATAAGAAAGGAGGGGGACTGCAAAATCTTGTCAAAAACAAAAACCTATTTTTATTTTTGCAGTTAACGTGTACCTGCTTTAATTTTTATTCAAGATTGTACTGTTAGAATTGAAATTGAACAGTGGTGTGGGAGAATCGAAAGTCCGTCTTTTACGCGATGGCAGACAACTTGTCTTCTCCCGCGTAAAAGACGGACTATTTGAAATAAGCAAAAGCGAACAATTGAACTGGAACACTTCTAGTATTCCATTTTATAGTGGGATGGGGGCGATCCGGCGGGGCTGGGAATTTCGGGGACGGAAGGGACGTACTGAGGTAAACGAATGTACATTATGAGCAACCTATTTATTAAACGAGAGAATGCAGTAATAATCAAGAAAAGGAGAAGTGTACTTATGACGATAATCGAACACGTTGTCAAAGATGTTGTTAATGAGATTGTGCATGACTAGTCTCAATTGAAGGAACCCGTGCAGGCACGAGAAAAGTTTAAATTCAACGACCACTTTGCGTCCCTGATGGAACCCGAATTCCACCGTCTCTACCGTATGACATACAAACAGTTCCAAAACTTAAGTAAATTGATCGCCCCTACTGCGAACGCACGCAGAAAAGAAACTGAAATAGAAACCGAGCTGTATCGGTGGAAATGATGCTAATGGTGACGCTAAGAATCTTAGGAAGAGCATCATATCTCGATGTGTCATGGGCATATGGCATTGCAAATTCTACTCTTTATAGTATTTTTCAAGAAACTATTGACGTTCTGAACTCGAAACTACTTAATATAAACTTCCCGGTAACCAAAGAGGAATGTCGGAAAGAATCCGGAAAATTAGAAAACTACGACGATCACCGCTGAATGGAATCGTGTCTGCGCTGGACGGAATTTCTGATTGCTGTGGCAATAGTGAAACCACTTTCAGATCATATTGAAGATCCACGAAAATATTATAACAGAAAGGGATTCTTTTCCATAGTTGTGGAGGCAGCGGTAAGCGGACTATAGGTGTTGTTTGTAAGCGCAAAACACCGGTAGCACACTTGCTGCTACGGCAATTGAGCGGACGAAACTCTATGATCTAGTATCGAAATCCCTGCTTCCTCCCTGATCTCACGTCTTCGGTGACAACGCCTACAGTAACACTGGCTCATTACTAACTCCGTACTCCGGGAATGTCACCTGGAGCAGGACTCCTTCAACTTTTACCATTCCTCTTGCTGAATCGTCGTGGAACAGACGTTCGGTATTTTGGTGAATAGATGGGGCACATTATGGTCGCCCATTAAATATTCTGTACATACAACTACCCTCTTTCCTCTGTGATTCACTCGGTACTGATCGTGTCGTCATTGACTGAAGAATCGGGTTTTTCTTCACATACCAATGGGTGTACATAATGTACGACTTACCCTGTGCAAAATCTTTCAATATATCCGTATCTCCCTGTCCTCTCGCTTCATAGCGTATGACACATGTACCATAAAGCGATTTTAATTTCGCAAACCTAGATTTTAAAACGGAAGAATCGCACTCAAATACCATACTTCCTGGATCGATTCCCACAATGTCCAATCTTGTGACTCCACTGGAAAGTAGATCGACAACCTTTGATGTGAAGATCTCATTAGTGAACAATGGTGCAATGTGTCCATCCCAAGGATCTGTTGTTTGACTATCAAGTTAGTGTCTCGTGTAACACACATTAATTTGTTGTCGAGCGATCAACATCCTTGGGTCCGCCAATACATTTAGAATGCGTGCGAATTCAGACGTCTCGAAATCGGCACGTCAAGTAGATTTAGAAGTTCTACAAGCACATTTTGTAGGTGTTACGCTTTCGGACGCCACGCTTTTCTTAGACGCCACTTCATTTGTCCATACCAGCTTCTTGTAGTTCCCAGACCCTGCAGTAACCTGAACAATAATAGTAGGACAGCGATATTCTTTTAATTCAATTTCGGATAACAATAGATCGCTGCCACTTCGGAACAGCCTAACCTCAAAGACGGCACCTAATGGTACCTTCAGTTCATATATTCTAGTAGTGATTATTTCTTTCTTTAAGTTCTTTAGTAGCCTTATTGCATTTAAAACTATGACAGTCTTAACCAGTCCATTCATTTCCTCCTCCGTAAGTCCGTATAATTTAACTACTGTCACAGCTTCTTCCATAGACAAAGGTGTGATGAACCGTGCTTTTCGTTTGTCGACTTTTCGACTGGGTGAGTCGGAAAGTGCACAAGATGCAGAAGTTATTTCTTCGTCACTTCTGGCGGTGTACGCATTCTTTTAACTGGAGGTGTACCAACTGTTTTGGCTAGGGGTGTAGACATTGTTATGACTCGGGGTGTACGGTTTGTTTTGACTCGGGTGCACGGTTTTCTTTCGAGAAGCGGTAGTGGATTTGGATACATATCCGATGGGAAGACAGTCTCCCTTTCATCTCGGGGAAGTGGTTGGTGAGGTGGTTGCACAGTGGCATCGGTTGTGTCTGTCATATCTTTATTTTATTGCTTTCAATTACCTTTCCATTCGTTTTCATGCTACAAAGCATTTCGTCCGCAACGTAATTGACATTACATATATACTTTATTTCATTTCCATTTCGTAAATTCCTTCTTCTTTTTGGCAGACATTTTCCATACCTATCAACAACCATTTATATCACCTACTACTTTTCCTTACTATTCGGTAACATTCTTTCTTCGGTTATACGTTTTACCAGTTCGTTGTATGCTACACTTTCTTTCGGTGAAACTTCCAACGCAACACACATACGTTGTATGATACCATTCTTTTTCTTTTCTTCAACAAAAGCGCAAATTTCACCCGTTGCTCTTTTCATTTCCATTCTAATACCTTGAATGGAACTTAACATATTACCCTCCTCTACCTTTACGGACTCTTTCTTTGTCGATGCTTTAATTCGATGCGGTCTTCGTCCAGTGCTAACATTGTTGCTACGGACTATAATTTCATCAACATCTGTAATGTTTCGGATATTTCCGGTACCATTGTGACCATTCTCACTTCCAGGACAACTTTCTTCGATCTCCATATGGTCACTGTCATCAGACATACCACCGACTCTTCCAAGACTTTCCGACTCATCCCCAACCCGCTGTGCATTACTAGGTACTGTCCTCGGCAACGTGCAACCTTCTACCAATCCGGTTATTCTAACATTCTCATTCCCAGAAGCAGTATTGAGATTCGTCATAATACTTTGTAACTCAGTCCTATGAGGAACTACAACTCCACCATTTTAATCCACCTCTCCAAATTTCGAAGAGTTTCCTAAATACTCTGCAGCTTCTACATACCGAAATGATATACCAATATATGGATTCGTAAGTTTATCCTTTCTTCGTCTACTGTAATAAATTGCATGTGCCATTTTCACCAATGCTGGTTTCTGCACATTTCCGGTTCGGTTCATCTTCAATACCTGTTGGTGACACGAATTCCATAATTGGCAATCTGCGGCAAATGATGATCTCCACTTGCAACGAATTGAATCTTCCGTTCGTTTCATACCATACGTATCCCTACATACCTTTTCTATTCCAGACCACAAGGTATCCTCAGTTTGTACACGTTTTTGAGTTTGAGAAACCCATGCTTTTGCAAGTATTAAACATTCAACTTCTGACCATTACGGCCCACTATGCTTATCATCAACATCTTCAATTTCTTGGCATTTCTTGTTTCTAGCGCCCTTCGGCCGCCCAGGATTGCCCTTTTTCCTTTTTACAACACCTTCAATCTCCCAGCCTCCGTTCTCATTCCCCATACCTACATAACTTTGACTAGAACTTGCCTTCCTTCTGTCGTTTTCTTTACAATTACCCATTTTCACATTCTCCACATCAAATGCAACAGGAGAAAGTCCTGTCGGTGTTTTAGTCCTTTCCATTACCGCTTTTATTTCTGTACTTCTTGACACATTCATTGTTCTCCAATCCTGTCCTTTTCCCGTACTCACCGTTACGTTTTTCATATCTTTCTTGAACAATTTTCTCCGTACCTCCGAATTACCTCCATGATATGTGTTTGTCATTGTTCCACTTTCGTTACAACCGTGTCATTTCTTGTTATGACATATTCTTCCATTCTTCCGTACAGGTGGTACATCTCCCAATTCTAGTTCCGTTTCGGTTCTATTCAGTAATCTCTTTCGCCCGGTGCGTAAATATCTCCCCTGCTGGGACACTGCCAACTGAATAATTATTTCTCACGCCTTCGTCATTGTCGACGATAGTATCTGACTGCTGTCCAGTTTCTGTTCCATTAACGTCTTTCCACTATTCTTCATCGTCCACCGTCATTGGATTCAACAGTCCGTCCAGCAACTCCATCCTCACTTTCATTTTTTCATCATCATTTTCAATACTATCATCCAGTGGGATACGATCCCCACCTATATCGCAGTCATTACTTATACCTTTAGGGATTGATTCATTTTCTCTGCCCCTGCATGAACGGTTCTGTAAAGACGTAATTTGCTATTCTAACTCATCTGCTACTGCGTTTTTTCGGGAGGGAGAATTTCCTCCCGCTTTCTTTCCATCCGGTCTATCAACAGCCATCACAGCCATCATTCCTTCCTTGCTTAGACTTAAGGTGCTACTCTCACCACTATTTTTGTTTTTACTGCAATCTGTCCTGTTCAGATTTTTACCACTTTCATTGTAAATGTTTTGCGTTTCTCGAACGTCGAACAATAATCCGTTTCTGTTTGAAGAAATCTTCGCTATCCATCCTTGACTACATGAAGAAATTTTCCATTCTACATAACTCCTGAAACATTGTTTTATTGCAATAGAATATTATAGTATTATGAATTAACTTACCTATCCGGTTTGTTCAAGTAACGTTGTATAGATGATAACGTCTTCACACCGTTCGGTATAGATTCTTTCCAGCTTCAGTCGTCTGCAACATAAAATTACGCGTTCGAATCTTAAACGGGAAAGGCACATTATGTCACGGACTGTCGTAATCCTTTTCCGATTTCCATTTTGGCGTGTGTTTCTACGCTGTCATGTATGTAATTATTACTCATATGCTATAATTTACACGATACTTTACAGCATATCTAACCATATTGTTTACTTGTTTCCATTCTTCCTGTACAACTTTTGTCAGCTTCTTTTTCGCCGTCGGATCCCCTTTCAAATTCGAATATTTTCATTGGCTTGAAATTGTCTTCTTTATTTTCTTATATTTTTTAAAATATATTTTCTATGAGGTGATCAATTAACTGCTCAGGGCCGTTCTATAAGTTTTATAGAAAATTTCTAGCTCAGCAACAAACAATTTGTTGAGTACAGTGTAGAAAAGTGAGGCTTTCAATAAGAAAGGAGGGGAGTAAAAAATCTTGTCAAAAACAAAAATCTATTTTTATTTTTGCAGTTAACGTGTACCGACTTGAATTATAATTGTTTTCTTTTAGAATTGAAATTGAAAAGTGATGTGGGAGAACCGAACGTCCGTCTTTTACGCAGGAGCAGACAAATAAGCGAACAGTTTGTTTTCGGGGAGCGGTGGCGGGTTTGGATGCATGTCCGGTGGGAAGACAGACTACCTTTCATCTCGGTGAAGTGGTTGGTGAGGTTGTACAGTGGCATCGATCGTCTCTTCGGAATCCATTATAAAAATGGTAGAATGGTTTGTGGGTTGGTGTATTGCTTGAAGGGCAATCGGGTGCTGCAAGAGAGATATGCCACGAAAAATAGAAAAACTGCCGTGAAGTTAAAGCGCATTGAATGCACAGCCATGCAAAATTTTACTTCGTTCAAATTTTCTTTGTGATCGTCGTTAATTGATAATGAAGAGATGTTCAAAGCTCCCCTCATCCTCTTTATTATCTGTTTGACGGCGGTGGGGTAACCATGGCGTTTCCCTGTACTGTGCGCGTGGTGTGCACGTGGCGCTGCGACAGAGAACAAAGAAAGAGAAAAAAAGAGAAGAGAAAACATGGAAAATTAGAATGTGGAGGAGAGAAAAAAAATTGTGTTGGGACTAGTGAACAGGAGCAGACAAAAATAATTATCACGAAGCATTAGCTTCGTGGCTCTGCGACAGCCCGTGGTACTCCTGTGAGTCTAGGATATGTGGTTTTGGGCATATCGAGTTGAGTCGCACTTGGTTTTGGTGAAGTTGAAGTAGAAGTGGTTTCGTTAGAATGTCGGTGGGGTCCGATTTTGATGCGATTTGTTGCACCTTAATGCGATTCTGGTGGTGCGCCTAGTGGAGGTGATGTACGCGGATGTATATGTGCCTTCGCCTTTTGGTCTTTCCGTGGCTTCTGGTCATTTTCATGGCTGCCGCATTGTCGATGTTAAACAGGATGGGAGTTGCTGCGGTGCGTGGGATGAGGTCGGAAAGCATTCGCTGGATCCAGAGTGTCTCCTGCAGCGCATGTGAGGCTGCAAGATACTCTGCTTCGCATGTGCTTAATGCGATTGTCTTTGGGCGGTTGGAGGACCAGGATATAGGGGCTCCAAATTACGTATGTATTGCGCCCTCGTGACTTTTTCGTGATGGTGAGCTGGAAAAGTCTGAGTCTGCGTATAATTCTATCGATTTGGTGTTTGGTGATGGGGCGTACATTATTTCGTGCGTATAAGTTCGTCGAAGGTATCGTAGTATGTGTTTGAGGAGTTCGAAATGTTTTTCGGTGGGGGTCGCGGAGAAGGATGCGAGTTTCGATGTGACGTATGCAATATCCACCCTGGTGCTGTCGGCTACGTATCTGAGTTCGCCGATGATGCGCCGATAATCTTCGTGTTGTGATATTGTGAGTGATGCTTGGTATTGCTCATCGAAGTCCGGT
>JAULBU010032398.1:0-16206 GCA_032358235.1 Odonthalia washingtoniensis
AACCACCACCTCAATTTAGAAACGTAAAGCAAATCACCAAAAAGCTCTCCTATCCGTACAATATCTCTCTGCAGTTTCTCTCATGCTTTCAGCCGACTCCGAAAATGGAGATGATGATGATGATGACATGATGGAATGGATAGCTGATAATGGTTACAAGGATGACGCCGAACTATTCTCCATGACGGTAGGCGACGCATCTAACCTCGAAAAGAAACTGGAAAACTTCCTATTCATCCACGGTAAAACCCACGCCAACGATATGAAACAAGCCCTGAGATACATGAACGACCAGCTCCAGAAGGAATATGCCATGTTCGAAGAAGTCAACATGGAAACAGGTTGCAACAAGAGGTCGATGATGTGCAAAATACAATGGATTGCGTACCAAACTGAATTGAGACGAAATTTCTAACTGACTCCATCTGCGCGAAAAATTTTCAGGGGCCTCAGAGGACTAGGAAAAGTGCTTGGACAAGCCAACATACAGATACCATTCCCGAAGCTTGGACTGATCATTGAAGTTGATTTCTCTATCTTTGAAGAAGAAGTTCCAACGTTATTGTCAAGCCGTTATATGATTCATAACGAGTTAGATATGAGCATGTGGAGAGAATACCAGCACATAGATCCGCTCCGCCAGCCATTGACACTGGAAAACTACCTCTTTGTCCATCAGTGGTCAGACGACACGGCCCCTCAGATAATGTACACAAAAGACGAGCTGAAGAAAATCCTTAGAAAGTTCGGCCACCCCTCGGTCACAGCGACTCAGTGTCTTCTCCAGAAAGCAAACAAGGGAAGAACAAACCTATAAATCCGCAACGGTATCGAAAATATCTCGGAGGACTTCGACACGTGCAGGAAGAATTCTAGACCTCCACGAAGATTCAGGTTAATGTTAGGGACGGAAGATTTTCGATTGAACCACAGCGTGATCGTTGACACGATTTTAATCGGAAACAGGCCAGTCATTCACATGGTAGATGAATAGAAGCACTTAACGGCCGCATCCTTCCTGAAGAACCAAACATCCAACGAAATATGGAATGGAATCACCAATATTTGGGTTCTGTCATACATGGGCCGACCCAACTTTCTCGTGACAGATCAGGGCTTTTCGTACTTATCGAAGGAAATGGAATCCAACGCAGAGGCCGCCGGTATTACCTTGGAAGTAGCCCCAATTGATTCACAAGGTAAAAAAGAAATAGCAGAGAGATACCGAGCACCCTTTAGATCCGCGTACTTCAAGTTGCATCTGTCGCTTAAAAAAGATGGAGTGTCGGCCCACGAATACTTTCATATTGAGTTCAATGCAAACAACGCCACAATGGGATCCGAAGGCCTTTCATCTATGTTACTATTCCTCAGCGCTTTACTCCGCCCGATAGAATGAAGCCATCCTCCATCCAGGTGAAGCGCCAACACGCCGTCGAGGAAGCGAAAAAGGCGGTTAAACAAGAACAAGGAAGGCGGCGTGTTGCTTCTGCTCTCCGTCATCCCAAAGGTCCCAAGGCGATGAAAATATCGCAAAAGATTCGTGATCTTCCCCCGGTGCTCCAGTACTTGTCTAACGAACAGTGCCAAAAATCTGGGAAGGCCCGTTCAAATTCATCGCCATTGAAGTGGAGACTGACACCATACAGCTTCCACGAGGCCGGAAGATCTTCAGGAACACCTGTACCAAACATTGGCGGAGGTTATCGTTGGGGTAGACGAAGAATTGCTGCAAAATAACGGATGGTTACCATAAACATGTAAAAGTGATGGGCATAATCGACATCCACGGTAGCAGAACTAAGACAAAAGACGAGGTTGATCTTGGTGACACAGCAACAAAGATCAAGCTTAAGAAGGGTTCAAAAGAACAAAGGGTGTCCTCCATATAAAGCAGGGCTAAAATAGAAGGACTAATCCAGAACAGAACTTTTCTGAAAGTACACGAAGGTGAGATCAAAGACGGCTCAATAATGTTTTGGTCGAGATTCGTGGATGAACTGAAGAAGGTTGGTACCGTCCTAAGCAAGAAAAGCAGGTTCATCGCGCAGAATTATGCTGACGAAGAGGCATCTTATATCGCGACAAAGGCGTCAACTATCCATAGATTCTTACAGCGCATCGCCCTCACCATCCCTGCATCAACTCCTTCACTCGACACCTACACAAGCGATATCACGCAAGCATACGTGCAGCCCCATTCCCACCTGGAACGGGACGTATACATACCTGCACCACTAGCGCTTGGAATACTGATCGGTTACGTGCTGAGAGTCTTGAAGCCAATGAACGGAATCCCCAAGGTAGGGCTTCACTGGTACCTTACATACCTTACGCACCACTTGGAATCCTTATGAATCACGAGAGCGATGGCAGATCCTTTTGTACTCATTTAGAGAAACAGCGGACATCTAGAAGGACTTGTTCTCTTCCAGGTTGATGACACGCTGGGATCCTGCACCATCTCGTCCTTGAAAGAAGAAGAGATTGCGTCTAAAGTATTTCGGTACAAATAATGTACATTCATCAGCAGAGACCCCACAACTTTCAATGGGATTAATAACAGACCAGTCAACTCGAGCATCAATATTTACCAAGTGGATAAAATCTACAAGCTGAAACGTTTTGGAACTCAAGAAGGTTTCGTGAGCCAGTGTGCGCTGGCTAAATACATAGCGGTAAAAACCAGGTCATAACTATGCCCGCCTGTTCATCTAATAGCCCCAGGAAAACGATGAACCATGATAGATGAGATGGAGTCCTTAAAAAAATCAACCAAGTTTCTGCAAACAACCAAGGACCAAGGACTACTCTTCGTACGGCTAGACTTAAAAATCACCCGGATAGTTTGGTTGATTGACGCTTCTTTTGCAAACTCGAAGTGGCAAAAGAGCCATATGGAATACCTTTTGCTTACGTTGGACAATAATAATGATTGCAACATCCTCCACTGTGGGAGCAACAAGTGTCAACGTATTGTAAGATCAGTGATGGTAGCAGAGACACTTGCACTTGTTCTCGGCTTCGATTACGCCTTTCTTCTGAAGGATCTGGTAGAGGAAATTCTTGGTCGCTGCTTCCGCCTCTGGGCACTTATCGACAGCTAAAAGGTTTTTAACGTCACCTACAGAGAAGAGAAAACTACCCAGAAACGCCTGCAGATAGATGTGCTCGCCATAATGCAAAATTAAGACGTGGGTGAACTCGACCGTCCCGCTTGGATCCCAGAAGAATAAAATGCCGCTGACTGTCTCACTAAATCAGTACTGAAGACCATATTCCCGCTGTTTAACATCATGCGGTCCAACAAGTTTCACACCAAACAAAAATGTTGGGCCACGGCATCGTCTCACAAACCAAAATACCTGGAGTTTCTATATTACTGTCAACGACGGCGTTCGTGTGACGAGGGATGCAGGGATGAGGTGGCGAAGAGCAGGAAGGAGGATTATTGCGATCGGGATTTCAGGTGAGAGACGCAGAGATGAGGAGACGAAGAGCGGGGAGGGGATGACGGAAATTTAGATAACACGCAACTATATAATGCCAAAATCTACTAAAAGGCATACGCCATTAATCGGCGTCTCACAAGGGTATCAGATACACGAAAAAGGACAAAAAAAATTGCGATTTTTATCAGAATTTACTTTTGAATTAGGTTACTGTATTTGGAAGTAATTTTGGATGCTGCAAATTTTTCGGTTGTCCGAAAAATTCGTTTCTACACGTGCAAATCAAATAGATTGATTCACAGCCTGAACCACTCATGGGGGCGGATGATCCAATCACGCGAAAGGAAAATGTGTGGAGTGTCAAACCATCCATTTGATGCAATCGGGACGTTCGCGTGATTTACGGAGGTTCCGAATTTACATATCGAGGTTCGCTGAATACAGCACGTGAATACACTATTTTTTTGGGTTACCGAATTGATTGAACAAGCAATGCGAGTTCCAGCACGTTAGTAATTACTAACACTGTGATATTTCACACGTGTAAGAGATACATTACGACTGATCTCGGCACTCGTATCTATATCGCGACTGAGTCCGTGAGGATAACAAATAACAGAAGGTAGAATTTACCAAGAAAACCAAAAGCACCCGCCGGCAACCTTTGAACCTAACCGTCAAAACCCACAGGGGAAGACAGACCCGAACCGCCACGCGCACTGAGTGGTCTAACCAATATCTTCAGGAGACAAAGTGACCCCATGTGTCCACATCTGTGCCCGCTCATTTCATCTGCGATTCGAGTTGAGAAAGGGTACCAATCAGTACCTTTGTCTATCATTCCGTGAAGGTTCGTAATTGAGCCAGGGCTCATAAACACACCGCCCTCCGCCTGGACAGTGGAAAAGAAGTAAAATAAAGTAGGCACTCACTTTTAACCCATCCCTCACTCGTCGCACATAGTCTTCATAAACTTTCTACTAACCCAGAAAGCCCATGGCTACCGACTTTTTCGACACATCATTCATCAACGTAATCATGTCCTTCATGTAATTCTCATTGGAAAAGTCATGTTCGGACTTTTTTTGACCTTGATCATGTCTAGAAGTATACGGGGGGTCAGTTAGTACCACATTTACCTTAACGTGAAGAGTAAAACCGACCTATATGGAATGACCTCCCAACAAATCGTTGAACGGTACATCGTAAATCTTGCAAACGGACTCCATATTTTTCTTCAATGTTTCCATTTCTTCTACACCAGCTGCTCCTCAGTTCAATGATACTGTAGCCTGAAAATTATTTAATGCTTGCAATATTTTATCTCCTTTTTCGACTTGTCTATTACTTTCAGTTGTCGATGATGTTCCAGTTATAACTGGGCCCCGTTGTGCAGACTTCCTCTTCTTGCCGTAATGTGGAGGTAGATGTTGCATACTATTTGTATGTATCCCCATCTCTGCAGTCTCAGATCTCTTTGTTTGTTTCTGACGTGTTGTAATTCTCTTTTGAGAGCTAGTTGTTGTAGCTGATTTCGGTCTCTGTTTCGTTTTTGTAAAATCTGAACCGTAGACTTCCCCCTTCCTTTCCGTTTTTCTATAATCATCTTTTATATTACTACCATCACCATCTTTTGTCAGATTAATAACAGGCGTTGTCGTTGAATGCCTCTGCAAAGAAAATAAATTGACGAGGAAATCAGACAGTGGATTGAAGCAGGCAGAGAGAGCTAAAGATTTGATACCGTCGGGAGTATTTAACGCATCCGTAAATGTTGGATCAATACGATTAACCTAATTTATAGAACGTATGAGGTATTGAGTGAAAGGTCTTCAGTACATCAATTCTTCTTCACCCAATTCATAAAACGTATCATTCAACAACATGTCAGATAGCGAGGAAATAAATGAACAGGCGATATATCGCATGGCATCATCTTTTTGTTCCGATCTATACCAAGCAACTGGATCCAAATTCTCCTACTGGAGCAGAGGAACTTGTTCTGAATGAAACGTTTTCCTTGTTCACTCGGAGCGAAACCGTGTTTAAAAAGGTCCTCCATTAAATAATATTAACCAACAGCTTCATCAAAGAAGATGTAAGGACATAATGCTGACACGAGGGATGGTAAACTATATTTTTCTGTAGCACAATTTCATCATCTTCTGAACACAAACGCCAATTCGGGCACCGTTGGCTGGAATAGCTTTTACATGAACTCTTTCGTGACTTTCTGGGTGTTTATTTGGTGCCCAGGCCAAATATAAATCATGAACTGAAGATATTAATTCAAGTGTCGAAGAATTTGAGAGCATTATTTTTGCAACGGTTGGGTCCCTTCGACCAACACCTTCCACTTCTGAACTACCAACGACCATTTGAAGGTAACTTGAACCGTTTAGGAAGCAAGCTGATATATTTACGTGTTTCAACGCAATGTTGAAATATTGCAGGATTCTTTGGTATTTTGCTGCAAATTTACCGATTGACAATGCAGCGCGTATTATCTGCCTCGTCTGTTGAGTCCTGTAACAATCCAGGAAATTGTTCTCCTGTTCCTTCATTGTCTCCAATGAAGGCTGTCCTTTAACTCGTGAAAAGAGAACACTCTTCCACCTCACCTTCTCTGAAAGAATTTCTACCACTGTCTTTGCCGATTCGAAAGTAGCAGCATTGTGCAAGACCCACTTGTAGAACGGAAAAACTTCGATGCACTTGACAGAAACTTCTGCTTGAATTCCGTTGATTCGAATACCTCAACTGAAGATAGAAGGAGGTCTCGGTTTATTTTCTTCATATTGGTGGGTACCACGATGTTGTCGATGTTTCGTGCCTCACGCTGTTGTTGGACAATGGAATCCATACGCTGTTGGAACGGTTGATTATAAAGGATAAGAAGTGTTTATTGGGAAATTACTTGTCTTTTCGTCCTCAGGTAGTGAGATGGAAATGGTCGCAGTCGCGGAAGATTGAAGTATTGAAAGGTCGTCAGCTCCCGCTGAAAATGATTTACTGGATAACGTAACGAGTAAAATGATATGGATGCTACGAATTTAAGAAGAAGAATGGTAATGAAACGATGTATGTGAAGTGAAAATACGTTAGAAACGTCTGTAAGTTAACGAAGAAAGTGTAGAGAAGAATCCATCCACATGGATGCGGTCAGATTGTAAATAATTGTGCAATAATTAGTTGAAATTTTTTTCCATCTACATGGACGCGGTCTGAAATCAAATAATTATTCGATAATTATTTTAAATATAATCCCGTCCATGTGGATGGAAAACTTAGTAACGAACCAAAGTACAGTTTCCGATAGTCAAACAAATGGCTATTGAGTAGTGAGAAAGTAGGAATCAATTAAGTCTGTATTCCACTTCTCCTCACACTTATCTTCAACCTAACCCAATCCTTTACAACCGTTCATATCATCCTTCGTCCTTCAATTAAACACACAATCGTTTCAATACGACCGTCGGTATGAACCCGATTAATGCAAAACCAACACTTACTGCATAACCTATTCCAAGATTTGCTACTTATATAAACCGTTTCGGGAAAACATAGTCAATTACCACATCTCTTTCGTACTCTCAACTGAAACTTTCAACACTTTCTCCATTAACATTGACAACTACATAAACAATGTCAACATCTGCATCCAAAATTCCATTAGGTGGAAAATGCGAATTCAACCAACAGGCATTCATAGCCTGTCAATTGTCAATCGAATGGAACCTGCGGGCGGAGGAAAGGGGCTTCTATGGTAAACAAAAGGTTGTTCTTCGCGGGTTGCTAAAGAGGAATGTCGAATCTAATATTCGATACAGTGACGAGTTGGAACTACATGGAGCTGATGATGATGATTAAAATGTTTTTAATGATGATGGTAACGCTGATTGTGTCGCTTGTGTCGATAATGATGATTTAAGACGACTCTGAGGACGATAAATACATGATACGAGAAGGTGCGTTAAGACGTTAGAAACATCGTACGATGAGAAGAGTAGTACGCAGATGCATGTGCTGACAAGGGATGATTGTGGACAAAAGTAATCCGAGGAGGGTAAAACATGAACGCCTGAAATATAAAACGGAATGGCTGCAAAAGAGTACAAACCATAGTGTGCTTGACAGTCAAAATTGTATAACCCAGAAAACGCAGGAGGTCATCCGCAACTTGCTAATTTCCATACGTGGAACTATATAATTACATTGGAGCAGGGAGACACGACAGAATTACATGCAAGAGGCTGATTTCCACTGACGAAAGTACCCATATGCACTTAGCAAATTCAAGGAACGGCGAACTAAATGTACTGTACTGTTACGTTAGAAACGACATCTACTCGATATCGATAGACTCCCTTACAATGTGATGAGAGACAGAGGGTTGCACCCCGACAGACTGGCGGACACAAAATTACGCGAATTTAAAAATATGACGCGATACGTGGGACAAAAGAAGATAAAGGATTATAATATCCAATTGAACAATTAGTATCAAATCATCTACTATTAATGGGAACACGTTACACGTGATATTATCATTCAGTTTTACCTAAAAAGTAGTAGACATGCCTTTAAGTGAACCAGGAGGATGAACTTAATAAAGAAGGCAGAAATTTATTACAGAAAACCAGAACCCTAGTATTGAGCTACATCTATTAACTATCTCACCTTTTTTGGAAGTTAAACCACGCCTTACATATATCTAACAAAAACTAGCACACAAAATGGTCAACCCTAGAAGCGAGGAGCAAAGACAATCCACAAGAACTAAAGCGTGCCTGATTCTTTATCGATTTAGTTCAGTCGACGGAGTACTAATCCTGTTTCAAACCATAGAACCTGCAAAGCTACTTAAGTGTTGCAGGGATCCGGTTTACGCCGCTCATGCAAGGACAGCGGTAACTGCGAAATAACTTCATTCACTGCGTTTTCTTCTATATTCAGATATCGAGGTTTAAAATAAATTCGCGTTTTCACTACTTTTGAGTGCACAGACTCGTCTATCAGCTTGAATTTCGACAAGGACGTACACATAGTTGGTGTTGCTACCCTATGCAACCATGGTGCAATCGAGAAAGATGGATTACAAACCATTTCCAGTGGAGAGTTTCTCCTCAACAATTCCGATACAGAACCCGTCTAGATCACCAACTGCTACGTTATACCAGTAGCGAAAGGATTGGAATATCCAATTCAGAACCTTCATCACTGGGTGACAACAGCGCTTTTAGGAGATGTTGTGCGTACCGGGTACTATCTTTGGGATTAGATATGTGTGGGATGGTACATCTCATAAGTCAACTTCGTCTCTAGAGTCAAGCACGCACTCTGTGGATGGTAAAGATAACCCTAATAAAAGTGGAACCGTCATTGAGATACGCAAGTTCAACGTTGAGAAGTATAAAGAGGTGGAAATATGGCTCACTACATTCAAAATAATAGAAGTGGAAACAACTCTTCGCAACATTGATCCAGCTCATCGAAACGAGCTTCTGAAATCAATTTAGAAGAACGGATTCAATTCTGGCAAAACTCGCTCACCGTTACCAACAATCCGTCAATAAATAATGTTATTTCCCATCTAGATGTACTAGTGGATGTGAAAGATAGTAAAAGTGTCCTCAAATCATTTTCAAGATGGATTTGGATGGCGGTCGGCATCATGAAGCATGTCTTCAAGAACTTTCTGCGGAGAAAGGTAAATAATATACATGGGATGGGGAGCGGTTACTGTTCCATTAATGGATTAATTTATACTTACTTCCACATCCGATGGACGGGCATTAAAGATGGGAGTACTCCAACGGTCCTTAATATCTATTTCATCACCTTTACGTAGCCATGCACGGACCAGTTTCCAATTTACCATTGCCACAACTCCGTGGAAGTTTTTCCAACTCCAAGGTTCCTATTGTTGCGACCTACCTGAGTGTAAGGATACGACTTGTGAAAAACATGGAATTTAGGTGACCAAAACATGCGTTAGGTTTATGGGAACAGTGGAATATATACGAAGAGGTTCAAAAAATGTGATTTGCAGAATGCAGAGGACTAAAGAATTATGTGTCTATGTATATTAACTCAGGGCAGAGACCTAACTGTGCGATAGAAGTGGACAGAGAGAGAAGCAAAAGAAATTACTGGAAGATGCTGGTGGAATACTAGCTCGCCATGCCTTAGCACCTTGGAAATTCTTCCTTCAAGACATGCATGGGAGACCATCCATACTTCCAGAGGATGTTTATTCAACTTCTAAGTTTGAACAGCTTAAAACTCTTCACTTGGGATTGTTAAAATTGGTGAAGACATGTTGCATGTCCTAGTTCTCATCTGATTGCTTGTCGCATCCTCGTGGCCCGAAAAGCAAAAAGAAGAAACTATTGACCATGAAGAAAATTATCCCACGAGCTTCCAATTGAATTTTTGCTGCAATTAATAAAGATTAAACACTACCAAGATTACGAATAGACTTTGCAAACAAATAATCATCTTCCAAATTGAATGGAATATTCAGTCAGGACGGAGTACGTGGAATGATGGAAGGAAAAAACTACAGACAGTTGGACATGTTTTTCCCTTTCGTAGAAGCATTGGTGGATAGTTCAACAGGGCATGATGAAAAATCGCCGTTGACTGAGGTTTGTACAGCATATTCATATATTGTCAATGTCATCATGTCCGATAATGTTACGGCTGGTTGGTCTGATTTAGAACTGGAAACGTTGGAAGAGGACATAGACAATTTAAAAGTGTTAATGAAATCCACATTTGAATCTACAGCTTACAATAGTTCATTCACATTGGCGTATCATCTTATGAATCATCTTGTGACAGATTTGAAACATTTTCGAATAATGGATATGATGAATGCCGCACCTTTTGAACATTTTACCCTTTTGATAAAATTTGCTTATAGGTCAACATTTAAACGGGCAGTTATCATAATAGATGAAACAGTCGCTAGAATAGATCCTAAAATGAGACATATTCGCTCGAGAGAGGTCTTACCAAAGGTAGTTACAACTAATGTGTCTAGCATCGAAACTATGGCGTCATATTCAGTACGTGACGGGGAAACTGTTTCTCTGTACTATATTTTATCTCGTTACAAAATTGATAATTCACCGGCTGAATACTCACTTCAAGATAAATGTACTCAATTCTCGAGAAAACTACATACTATTTTCAATTCATATGTGCTGCAGATGTTTGTCAATCTTCTCCGAGGGTTATTTGCGGATTAAAACATTGAAACGGTGGACCGGGACATTATGTTAACTTTCGTGAAGTCATGGTTCGTATTGAGTGGTTTCACCACAACCTTGAGAAACTAAGACATTGTTCAAAAATTTGTCATCATCCCCAGGATCTAAGTCTTTCAAAAATCTAAACAACGAATCCTACCATCCCACGAATTTGGTGCCAGTAAAGCCGTTCACAGCAGTCTCGTATTGTTGAGAGGTGGTTCCGAGATGTGCCCCAAATTTGGATTGCTAAAGTACTTCTACTATTTCGAATGAAACATCACAGAGATGGAGAGCCTACAATAATGGCTTTCGTACAGTATATGGAAGAAATACCAACCAATGCATGGTGTAGATAGTACTCTGCACTTCTTTTGCCTTCGATGGTCCATGCGAGAGGAGGTGGACTACACTACTGGGAGGGGTGCACCTTTCAGTACCGAGGGTTTTCATGCGGAAATACGGAGTAACATCATTGGTGATACAATAACAACATCGGAATGTTTCAGAATGGTGCCTTTTAGTACCATTGAGGGCTCCATTCATGTTCTTTGTTCTAATTTTTCTGTTCCATTGTTGTCTGAAGAACTTCCATGGACCCATCATCACTTCTATATTAATCGTTTTTACAGAGATCGAAACATTAGAGAACAGCTCAACACATACTTTGATGTATAAACAAAACATAACTTTATTTTTATCCCTTACTCATTGAAATGTTTTCGTATCATGTGCTCCATGTCAATTTAGTTTTATATTCCTTCGCTTCGTGGAACCTGCCACATATTTACAAAGAGCCTCACGAAATTTTATGAACATATCACGATCAACATAACATAACTTGTACAATTCAACAATTCATTTTTCATCACTCCACTACAGGACTGGACATAGTTCGCCTCAGAACGGTTGATATGTGAAGCAATCAGTAATTTTCTTTTCCTGTTCTTATTTAGGAACAACCTTGCACTGGTTCTTCCACAGGTACTAATTCCAAGAACTTTCTCCCGAAAATATCTGACACCCAAATCGTTCCCCAAATCATACCCTTCCTCCTCTACTTCAAAGTCCTCAATGCTGCCGTTGTAATCGGCACCTTCCTCTCCTTCATGCTCGCTTCCAAATTCAATTTCAAGCTGAATGTTCTTTCTGTATGCTCTTTGCGACTGAACATGCGGAAATGGTTTCGTTACATTATTTTCCATCTGTTCACGCTGAATTTTATCTGAGTCATCATTACGATGGGTACCCATCTGACCTCTATTCCCGATACTTCTGATGTTCTGTTCATCTGGTTCCACCGAAGTTCTTCTCTGTATTGACTTCTCTTGCTGTGTAGACTCCTTCTCAATTTCGTCATTAGGCTCAATCCGTTCTTCATCATATAATTCATAAATCTCTTTGATGATTTCTGTTATTACATCAGAATCACGTAGTAAAGTGATGATTGGCCACTTATTTTAAATCTCTGCGATATAACAGTCGTAAATATTTCCAAGATCCGAACCAGTATAGGTATTAAACCACGCGGTATCAACAGTTATGAACAATTGGTTTCCGCTTGGTATAACAACAATACTAGTTGCGGTTCAGTCCATTTCTAGTATAGCTTCTTTTCTTTCTTCAAAACTCTATGTCGATAAAAATTGAAGAATCATTATCTCACCTTCTACCCTTATAGTCACATAGCTCCTGATTCACCCTATAATCTGCTTGGTAGCTTCCGGAAGTGTTTTGAAAAATACAGACACATAATTACTCTCGGTTCCTCCCCCACGTTTTTCATCAACTTGAAGATATTTCATTACATAAAATATCCAAGCATCCAGTTTTGCAATACTTGAAATAGTACCATCCATAATAATTGTCGGGTCTTTTTGGGTATATGCCCGAGAATATCGTGAAGTATATGTATGTAAGTACGATTACTGAACAGTTTCAGCTTTTCCCCTCATCATCATTTTCTTCATCATCGAAATGTTCACAACCTCCTTCAACTGTTGACATGTCACAGTTTCGTATGGACTGTAGTTCAGCTGGTACACCTCCAAAGTATGATAACTTTACAATGTCTGCACATCGCCACCATTAATAGTCCACGTTTCCATCCGTTCCTATCGTCTTAAGGAATTTTTCTTTTACTTTCCCTACTTTAATTCGTTTTTCATCATAGTTATAGATGGACAGGCTGTGCTTTGTTCCACAAGTTCTCCACTCTAAACAGTTAAATAGTTCTTTTTCGGGAGCTCATTGTATTCGAAAAGTTTTCTTTGAAGCTGGATACAATAGCTTTTTTGTACATCAAATATTCCGTTACTTCTCTTCTAAGTTCAGTGGTAGGAAAATATGCATCCCAACAAACTCATTTCAGTTCTTCTTCACTTATTCTTGCAAGATTTCAATATAGCTATCACTGGAAGGTGTATAGAATGTTTTCCGCTCTGCGAAAACCATTGGAAGAACTAGGGTTATTCCATTATGTCCAGTTGATTTCACACACATCTTCTTCACAAACTCAGCGCTTCCCCACCACAACTTGTCTATCTCATCTTTAAAATGTTTCAACTGAGGTGTTTCCCTCCGTATCCACGGCAGTAAATTTGCATCCACCCTGAGTGAAATTCCAATAAACGTTCTGGGGAGATACAAACGAAGCTTTTTCGTCCTGCTCCCTTCTCTGCTTCTCCATAATTCCCCCATGAGGTTTTCATCTAGTTTAATAAAAGCCTTATTTTCCCTTTCCGATTTCAAATTGTTCGCTTCAAAAACATTTCCAGTGGTCATAAGAGCCTTTTTCGCCGTATTTGTCTGCATAAGACTAGTTTCAGCATCTTTCAATTACATTTTGCATGTGTTCAGAATAATAACAAAATTATCCAAATCGGCAGTACTTGGGTTGCGTTTCCTCTACACCACTACAATTTCCTCTTCTGCAGATGCACTTTATTCAAGTGCAGATCCACTATACGAAATTACGTTGTACCTTCTTGACGAACGGCGCACCATGGAACCCTCAGGCTGTGCAGTTCCAACATTTCCTTCAAATTCCCTACTATATTTTGGTTGTAGGAGGTAAATAATATAACAGGAATACATGGATGTTCTTCCAGTCGTTCCACTCATTGACCCTGATTGTTGCAAGATTTTACTTCTTCTTCTTTGCCCTTTCCCACGAATACTCCCCCGGTGACTTGTTACGAATTTTTCCCGGGGCGGAGTTTGTTCTTCTCTATTCACGTTACGAGGGAAACTGTCGAATTAGTCTACAGGAGGCTACTTGATAAATTTATTTTCTGCGGGTCAGGATCGGTGGTGAGCTCTGGGAGAAAATGGAGATGTTACCAATTATCTAAGTTACGCAATTTGTGGAACGGCGGTTTGATCAGGATGACCTACTACAATTAAGCAGCTTCGCGGTTATCTAGATCTAGGAACCTATGTATCCCTGTCGGTCCTATTCGCGGTCGATGCTAGTCTGGCACGCGTCTTCGCGTGATACCACCTAGCTCCTCGCTACAGTAGTTACACTGTCCTTAAGCGTGTTTTTGTTAAAATCTCTCCCTTCCAATTTCAATTTAATCTTTCGAACTAGTCTTTTGGTGCTGTTTCTTTCCGTTGTAAATGTAATATGTCTAACTTTTCTCAATTCCTTTCATTCGGAAGTTATGAGAAAGATATATAACGATAGAAATTATAATTTGAACTGAGTCGTGAACATGTGGATACACGTGTCGTAGAATCCCTTTTGAATTCAAAACGTGTGTGTTAGAAATAATCGTTCGCTCATTGGACGATTGACTCACTCCACTCAGATACTGAAGTTTGTGTGTTGGAAGGCAAAATCGTTCACTACCTGAATAAATATGTCATTACTATTCAGAGAATGCAGTGCGCGTCTTGGAGAGTAAATAATTCGCTCCTTTAATAAGTACGTCATTATTATTCAGAGAATGCAGTGTACAGCATTTCCATGATACTGTATGATTCTTGAAACTATATATCCCCTATTATACTATGGCCTCTTATGCACTACTTAGCTGTTCGTATACCCATTTTCTTTTCCTGTTTTCCTTGTACCACTTTTCACTTTGCCGTCGTCAAAACAGTTAATAGCAGCAACATTTTTATCCTTTCCTCTATCAAAAATATCATCGTATTCATCGTCTCCATCGTCGTCATGTTGTCATCATTATCGTCTCTATCTCAACATGTTCTCATCAATATTATCATCTCCATCATCAACATATCATCATCATTCTCATCTATATCAATATAATATCGTCTTCATTATGATCTTTAACTTATTCAACATCATCGTTTATTATCATCGTCATATCATCATTAGCTCCGTCATCATCACCTTCAAATCCCTCAATCTCGTCATCGAAACATCATCGTCAACATCTTCAACAATCTTTGTCTAACATCCTCAACAATCATCGTCAAATCATCATCAACAACCATCATCATCAATATTATCATCATCATCATCATCATCATATCCAAATCATCAAGATTTTATCAACATCGTCACTCTCGTCGTGTCCCATAAACCGGTAGGGCGATCGAATCACTAGCGATGATTCGACAGAAACTGTCACCATCAATTCTAGAAAATAAATTAGCTTGAGCGTTACGACCCTCAGCAAGGCTAGATTCTCGTCTCAAATTAGATCGGGCTTACATTTTACTCTGCTCTTACTTCCTCTTTGGATTCGGATGGAGATTTCCGAGCCGAATTAACTGATTGAATACAAAGAGGGTGTTCTAATAATCCTGTGGTTGAATTACGCTGCTATATTTAGATGTTTCAGACGTCTGAACGGTGTTCTGAACTGTAATATATGGATTTCTCCCTTACCTTTTTACCTCTTCTACATCTTGCAATTTATTCAGTTTGGCCAGTACCACTTTTATTCCATATACAGTAGCAGCTTTAATTTCGAACATGTATGGCTTCATATTTAAAATACAAAAAGGAACAGTTTTTAAACAGTGTGTATAGGATTTTGAAAACACCTATTCATATTATTGAATTAATTCAATTTCTGTACCATGCGGCATCCACCAGGATGCTCAATTCGTGGTAAATGTTTCGAAAACTCATTACATTTAACTTGTGTCCCCGTTATAAGTAATGCGTTTAGCTAATATAGATTTTTGTAACACGTGGATGCTTCAAAAGTAATGCTTCAGATTTGTTACCTGTAGCCCATTTATGGTACTGTAGAAATTTTAATTTTTCATTTGATTTTTTGTCATGTAATGCATTAAATTCATTACATGGCAAAAACATATAATGAAAATCATTTACTTATCGAGCAAGGTAAAGTGAATCTGGTATGTAGTCATCCAGTCTTTATCTCTTCCAAAATACCCCCCGTCAGCGGTGCTATCCACCAATCCTACTTTCATCAATTCATTTCCTCGCAACTCCAACTTATTACGATCTTCTTCCTCTATCGACTGCCAGTTCATACATCCCACAGTCCACTCCA
>JAULBU010032409.1:0-16205 GCA_032358235.1 Odonthalia washingtoniensis
TACATACTCGGTCTGACCGAGGCCCATTCTTATGTAGTTCTTCCCCAGTTCTATACGGGGAAAATGCGAAACCATGCCGATCAACAAGAAACAGAGATCGCTCCGGAGGTGTTACTTGCTGGCCAGAAGCCGTCCAATCATTGTTGCGGACGTACACTACTTCTGCAGCTATACGTGAGGCTGTAAATACACTACTCGGAACGCAGCAGATAATTAATGAATCCGAACGGGACTTCGCGTCCCGGTTTAACGACGCAGCATATCGCTGTGGTAATGTCCATGACGAGTTGAAAAAGATGATGTTCTTCGTGGACGGAATTGCACCAACAACTTGAACTATTGTTACGCATTTCCTGGAAAATGAACCCCGCCAGAAGTTAACTTTTGACCGCCTTATCCAGTATTCCCACGACCAAGGTGATGCGTATAGAGCACAACTCGTTGGAACGCTAACTTCAACATTTCCCGCTCGGGGATCGAAAGCATTACGCGAAGTGCAATTCGCGGAAGAACCAGCTGATCAACACTCGGCCGACACCGAATACAACATGGTAGTACCAGACCATTCAGTGGAAAACAATGACTTACCATCCATGTTAATGGAAGTGGAACACAACCGGGAAACGAACCTGTACGAAAATAGGACCAGACCCGGGTACATCAACTTCCGCGGACC
Source organism: Odonthalia washingtoniensis (assembly GCA_032358235.1). Taxonomy (NCBI): domain Eukaryota; phylum Rhodophyta; class Florideophyceae; order Ceramiales; family Rhodomelaceae; genus Odonthalia; species Odonthalia washingtoniensis. The sequence goes on from JAULBU010032409.1 coordinate 677, forward strand.
CTCTGTAACCCCCAACCGTTTGGGGTGTACATCCAACAGAAGAAACTACCAGACACAACAACCATTTATTTGTTATCAATATTACGAATTCAACCACATTTCTCCGAAATGTCAACTATAAGTCTCCGAAATGGAGAAGGTCATTACCAACTACGACAAGTTGTCAGCAGCACAAAAGTCTCGTGTTCCTGATACAGCTTACTGCATGGAAAAAATGGCGCTAACCGCACGCCAACAGAACAACAACCCTCGGACAGGGGACGATGATACCAAAAACAATGAAAAAATCCAGGGAAACTAACCTGGGGACTTGCCGAAGCTTCTTTTTTTGTAGTAAAGAAAATCCCGAGTTTCCCAAAGAATCCTTCACAAAGTCCGCTTGTCTCTCTTATCACTTCCGTCTCATCAAGAAAAACATTTCCAACGAACATTCTTGGTTCTTTCAAACGCCCATGGCAGAATGTAACCCGTACAAGCACTCAAGGCGCGGTATTCGTATTAGCCAGACGAAATTATCGCGTCTGTACCAATTTTGGTCTCACCTCGCCTGCAAAAAAAATGGTTTGTGGCCGTCCTAGATACCGGTACCGGTTCCAGTTTCATTAGACGCTACGACCTACCGTATGGATCGCATAAATTCATCAAACACCTCAAAGGGTCGGCCAACATACGGGACGCTAACAACAGACCGCTTAATATGACGGGGACGATAAAAATAGCTGCACAACTCGGATCCCAATGGAGATTTCGACCTTCTATGTGGCCGCCCGACTAGCAACGTCCGTTATCCTCAGTTGTGCTTTTTCCGACAAAAACGACGAAGCAATCCGCCCGCGTAAGTGGTTCTACCACTAACCAAGTTGATTGAATCTGAATATGGTACCACGGTTCCGATCATTCGGAAACCGAACAAGAGACTTCTAAACGCTCCGCCGTTACCACAGGAACAAAAATACATATCCGCACAGGGGAGGACTTCACCCAAGATATATGTGGCAAAACAGACGGTGATACAACCGAAAACAGAAAGAAACCTGGATTCCATTCACGACAGCATGCCAAGGATTAATCCTCGTTGAACCAACATCACGCCCATATGACAACCACTTATCTCTTGTGGGCGCAGTAATAGCTGACGTGACCGACGGAAAATCTTTCTGGATAGTAGGCGCCAACTTTGGAGAAAACATAATGATACTGCTTCGAAACCAACACAATGCTAACGCAAGTCCGCACCCAACCTCGCTCATCGAGTCGAATATTTCTCACGTCCAAATGGTCGACCTAATCCACGAGTCGCACTCATCAACGCAAACACCTTACTTATTTCAGAAGCCCCAGAAATCCACGAAAGACCCGGCCTTACTCAACAAACACCTCGCAAACTTACGCGAATCGCATATGGACCCAGACTAAATGCCGACTAAGGCAGTAGACATACCTCTCGGAATGGCCGAGGAACACCATGACAAGATCAGGTATATGTTGGCAAAGCACGAACCCATGTGGTTCGGAAATTTGAGGACCATGAATGTCACAATCGACCTCATACCCACGAACCAATAAGAACAGTGGTACGCAAACTAATTATCGAACACTCTAAATACGATTTCGACTTGATCCTAGCCCTGTTGGTCAAAGCAATGAACGAAACGGCAGGTCCAGACAGCCTCGTACCTTCCGCATTACTCTGCCGCCAATACTCCCACACCTCGATGCCAGTAGATTTTGAACGCCACCCAACAACCGATGAACGCGATGACATAGCGCGTCTAATTCTACAATAGATGCGATTACACATTAATAAGATGAAGATCAATAGAGCCTTACATTTAAATGTTACAAAAGCTACTGACTCAGTTTATGAGTAAGGAGACCAAGTACTGGTCTGGAGATAGAAAGGCCACAGCAATAAAAATGGAGAGTTCTGGGTCCTTACAATGTTGAGAGATCTGATAGAAAATCGAAACTGGAATTTATCCAATACCAACCACATATAAACTCCAGATCCTTCTCGATTACACATATCAAACCTTACCTTTCTCCTACTACCCTGTCAACATCCTTCCCTCCCTATATGAATAGTTCGCAAAGTACTGTTGTCTAGCTTTCTGATCACCTACTTTTATTGTTATTGAGCTGGTTCGTTCCTGTATCCTTTTCTCCTTCCATTCAAATTTCCTTCCCCTTGGTGTCGCTGTTGCACCCCTTTTCTGCCGTTTTCCTGTTGAGACAGTGAATTTACAGTTATAGAGGTATTTTCTGTATTATCGTTAAATCAGCCTATCAGGTTCTATTGTGTGTATTGGTAATTGTTTAACTTACCTTTTCCCTACAAACTTGGGATCGCCCTTTTCTCCTGCGCTAACCTACTCAGCGTTGTACAGATGTATTGGGCTTTTGGGACAGTCTTGATTTGTAAGTCCTGTCAGATCCTGGTGTCGCGATCTTACCAATCTTCGTCGCTAATAACGCTGACTAGAGAGCTGCTTGGTAAATACCTAAGGTTTCCCTTAGTATTTCCACGGTGACGTCGTTGTCGGAGAAGGCCTCCTTTGATAGGCACAGAAGTTCGTCGGGGTGAAAATGGTTGGTTTTGTTCATTATTTAATCTGTGTCTTTTTCTTCCTTTCCTCCTCACGATCAGGCTATCCTCTTTTTATACTGTACCGCCGTGTGTACAAAGAGAGTAATTCGAATCTAAGTTCGTGAAAATGCAAAGTGAGATTAATTCGAAGTAAAGTTTGAGAAGGTGTACAGTAAGAGGAAGTGTACATTGTGGGAACACGTACAGTGAGATAAAGTGTACAGTGAGATAAGGTGTACAGTGGGAGAAATTGTACACGCATGTTTATCCCATCAGTGTTTACCTAGTATCTTTCCTCTTGCCCTAAACTAATTGATGATTTATATCATGCCCATCTCTAAGTCGACACGCAAACATTTGTTGAATCAACAAGTACAGATTGCCGCCCATCCAGGATGATGTATTCTTCTCGGAGACCATCCCTCTCAAGGACCCGAGAAGCTACACAAAGGAGATGCTGCAAGCAAGAAAAGAAGAGATCCGCAACTTGTTCAAGAGAGGGACCTTCAAAGTCCTTCTCAAAGAAGACGTGCCTCCTAATGCAAATATTTTACCTGGTAGATTCATCCTCACATTGAAATCAACAATAGACGGTCGAATCATTAACAAAGAAAGATTCATAATAGGAGGCCATAGAGATAAGTTAAAGAACTTTATGGTCCATTCCTCCCAGATGCTCCAACCAAGTTCAATCAGATTATTATTGGCACTTGCATTACTTTTGGTTTTAATGTATGGACTGCGGATGTTACCCAAGCGTACCTGCAGTCCGCCATTCCCTTAGCTCGAGACCTCTTTCTGAATTCCTCCATTCCAGAATTGGAACTAGACCCCATCCAATGCCTCAATATTCTTCAACCGCTCTACGGACTTTCCAAATCCGCCGATCTTTGGTATCACACCCTTCAACACAACCACATAAAGGACCTACAAATGGCTCAACTTAGATCGGATTCTTCATTTCACTACACATTCAACAATGACAAGTTATCTGGCTTATCCGGTACATATGTTCACGACCTCCTCCACGCTGATGATAAAACATTTCAAGATTTATCACGACTCACGGGAACAGAGGTTCGACATGAAAACATCCACTCCCCTTCCTAGTGAATTCTCTGGACTTAGACTCCAACTATACCAAAACAACATCCTCGAACAAACGCATCAGCATTATCTTTCAAATATGGAACAACTTGAGAGAGATGCCAGCTTTACTTCATTTCGATCAATGAGAATGAAACTGACATGGCTTTCACACAAAAGACCAGATTGCCTATTCTAAATCACTTCTTTGGAACAAGTTACTGAGCATAATTTTACTGCAACCCCGTAAACATACATCCATCTGCTCAACAAAGCAACTAGATATACCACAAGGCACAACCTCTCAATAAGCTTCCCATAACTCGACAATGACAGCCTGCGGATGATAGGGTATTCAGATGCCTCATTCGCAAACAATCAGGATCCCTCTTACCAGCTCGGCTTCATCATCCTATAAACTGACAACACATCCAAGGTAATCCCTCTCGTCCTCCGCTCTTTTAAAGCCAAGAGATTATGCCTCTCGGCCATGGCTCCGGAAGTAATTCCTTTTTCTGACATATTCGACTCATCCTACACGCTTACAACCGAACTCAAATTACTAACAAAACGAGAAATACCGCTAGAATTATTTACTGACTCAAAGAGGTTATCCGAAATTATAAGTAAAGGCAGGAGAACATCAGAGAAAAGACTGATGCTTGATATTGCTGCTGGCGGTAATGGATTCAAAAACAAAGAAATATCCAACATAGTTTTGGTCAGATCGGAAGCTAACATTTCTGACGGCCTCACTAAGCCTATGGCACAGGCAACACTGCGTAACATTCTCAAAACCAACTCACACACGCCATAAGCAGTTCAATGGATTATACGCCACATTACTGACGACTGACCATCCCATTCCACATTACCAACTTCCGCCTAACACCCAAATTATATTACTATACATCCTTCACCTTAATTTCTTGTTCTTACCTCCCCCTCCCACAACACCACGAAATGAAAGATATTTTTCCCTCGCTTTTTCTTTTCTCATATGCCCGAATTTCCCCTATTGCCGATTTGGTAATCATATAATATATATACATATAATATATATATATACATGTATAATTAATCCCCACTGTTTAGGATTTAAACCAAGCTTCATACTCGAATGAATAATATGGTATAATCATTCATCTTCTCTCTCACATTTGACGTATTAATTCATATGGCTTACCAGTTTACACTCACAGTTCTGCACCTTCAGACACCTTAATTCCTTCCCCATAAGTGGTAAACTGGTAAAATAAACCACTCGACCACAGTAAATAGATATCAATTGATATCACTTGAAGCCTTAATATATTATCTCATATCCAACTTCGGCAATATTATACAAAAAAAGATTCTTCTCTTCTGGTATACTACATCATGGTGCTCTTTTAGCGAACGGGAGACTGTGTAAGTAGACATAATATACTCCAAGTGAATAACACCATACAGTATACAAATGTCAATATTCACGATATTATACACGTGTAACTGATAAAGGCTTGAAGCTAAGCTTCTGCCAACAAGGACATTCTATCTACATTATTCGCCAAATGGCATTCCTATTTCCTATAAGATCGCCATCTGCACCATTCCCTTTATCTCCCCCTCTTTCTTACTCAATTTCTTTACTACAATTACTAAATCAATTAGTTCTTGTTACCGACATGGACATTGATATATACCCACAGAAAGTCAACAAGTCGGAATTGATATTGACTCGCGCACTTCTTACTCGCTCCTTTTCTATCTAGCTCCCTGTCCTCGCTCTACTTTTTTCTGCGCTCATCAGCCCTTTCTTGTCCATCACTCTCCACCATTCGTGTACACCAATCACACATTGACCTCCACCTTTCTCCATTCCCCGCTGTATACACACCCCTCTTCCAAAACCTCCATACTTGCATAATTCCCAATCACTACAGTAGTCTACTCCTACTTCCATACTGTTAGCCCGACGCGGTTTTCCCCTGAAGGTGATTGTACAAATTCACAAATCACGTCAGTTTGCTCCCTTTCGGTAACATTCGACAGTTACAACTGCTGCGGAAATGTGGAATATCATCATTAACATCTTCCAACGTAAGACACTTTTAAACTGCCTCAATGCCCGTCGTCGGTTCAATTCAGTCAAGATGATCGATGATAAACATGTACTGCCGTACATCAACAGGGTCCGTGAACTATCTTCAGATCTCAAAGCAATGGACGTCATCATATCTGGCTAGGAATTGGCGATGACAGTGCTGTGTGGATGAACTACAAAATGTGAATACCTAATTGTGGCTATTGATGCTGCTGTAGCAGATGACGTAACACTGACAATGGAATTCGTGAAGAGTCGTCTTTTACAAGAAGAAGATCACATGATCCAGCGCTAATCAGATGCCCTTCGGTTAATTCTGCCTTAGTTAATCAGGCAATGCAAGGTCTAAAGGGTCGTTCAATCCCAAATTGTAACCACTGTCATCGTAGTGGACATTTGGAAACCACATGTTGGACCAAGTACCCTCACCTCAGTCCTACCTAATAAAAAGGACTTATTGGTAACATTGCAGGCAATAATGGCTATGTGAAATCAAACTGAGATAGTGATTAATACAGCTGTCTGTTTGTCAATAAAAGGAAAACATCCCCAAATGACCGAAATAATTCTACTTAGATCATAGACTCTGGTGCTACAACTCATATGTCATTCAATAAAAGCTTGTTCCATGATCTGAAAGAGGTCCCCCTTTCAATGTCAGCATGGGTGAAAAGTCGTGTCTAAAAGCCTTTGGTCGTGGCCCCATCAACGGGTCTCTGGTGGTATTCGGAAGGACAACTAGATTCATCCTAAATAATGTACTGTTTGTACCAAGCTTAAATTACAGTCTTCTCTCTGTTGGTTCCATTTTAAACGTAGGCCACGCCGTCAAGTTTCAAGGTAACAAATGCTTCATCTATAATTTGAATGTTCTCATCGTAGAAGGTACAAGACGTAAGGGTCTGTAGTTTCTTAAACAATCATCCGATTCAAAAGGCTGTGGTCCACATGTAGTCTTATTGGCTGATTCGAACCTATGGCACCAATGACTGGCACATACCCATGTTGATGTAATTCGTGGAATAATGCGAAAGAGAGTTGTTTCTGGTATTTCAACTAATAGGACAAAAACTTCCCGACTTGCACAGCTTTTAACTTTGGTAAAACATGTCGAGCCCCAATATCGAAGCAAAGGGGGATAGTTGTTGTTGAATTCTTGAACGTGTACACATCGACGTGTATCGTAAGCTCCCTGTAAAGTCAATTGGTGGGTCGAGCTACTTCGTCACATTTACGGACGACTATTCCCTTTACTTCTTGGTGTATGCTATCTGATCTAAATCAGATGTATTCAAGACGGTTGTGAGATGGTTGACAATGGTTGAAAAAAAGACAGGAAAACACCTGAATTCGTTACAGTCTGAAAATGGTTGCGAATATCTTTCAGAAGAAATGAAATAGTACCTTGCAAAACGTGGAATAGTCCAACGTCACGTCGGGTTATCCCACATTTCACAAGGTACTGTTGGTATGGATGTCCAGAGGCCGTCAGACAGTCTGACGGCCTCTGGAAATCCATACTAGAATGAGATTGCGGAACGACTCAACAGAATTCTTATTGAATTAATGCGTTCAATGATGCACCACAAGGACCTTGAAAAGACATTTTGGGCGGAAACTCTGAGTGTAGCTGTACATGTTCGAAACCGTGTGACTACCGGAGGACTGAATTTCTCCACTACTCCATATGAGGTGATGTATGGTCGCGAACAGTACTTGAAATATCTTCATGAATTCGGTTGCAGGTGTTGGTACAAGGTGAGGACCACAAGGGTCATACAAACTGGATTCAATAACTAAGGAAGAAATAATGGTAGGGTATTCAAGATGATCCAAAGGTTACAAGGTATGGAATCCGGGGGAGCGAAAAATTGTTGTTAGTCGTGCTGATGAGGAGGGTACCTCTCCCTGTATAAAGAAAGAATAATATTCTTCTGAATATCCAATCCCAAATACGGAGGACTACATTTCGGATGTTCCAAATACTGATGTTTCGAATGGAAAGGGGACGCAAGTGTCGGTCGATATCTACTGCAAATTGAATCTGGTTTATTTATCAAAACGATTAGTTTATTAATTAGTCTAGCTGCGATACAGGCTAAGACAATTTATTTGATATAACCTGTGGCCTTTCAGTTAATGTGAATAAAGAGGGGTAATAGTCGTTCAAAAGGTAAGCGAGCGGTCAGATAATTTCACTCGAGAGTGTGTTAATAATAAGAAAGTAGTCAGCTATTTTGTGCTTTATGCACTTAACGAATTTTTAATGACATACGCTAGTGTCGACCTATTTTGCTGATACGTTGTAGTACTTTTGCGTTGATCTAGGCCGGGAGGTGTAGTTATTACCTCCTGATAACTCCCGAGGTTTTAGAGTTCCCAAAGTGACTGCTAAGTCACCTTTTGCGTTGTGGGCAAATGGTTGGTTTGCGACAGGCGTAATTGTTCGATGGTCATTCGCAAAGTGTTCGTAACTGGTATCTACGTATCTAGGTTCTGAGAAATTCGCTAGGTAAATCGTAAATTTCTAGCCTTTTCTTGATTGACTTCCTCGCGATGGTGAGGATGGTATATATACTAGATAAATCCAATTCCATTTTGGATCAGGGCCCGAGCTGCACGTGTAGTAGAAATGTGCTTTAGAGATTGACAAAATTACTTAAAGTCGAATTTCTAATTTGAACACGTGTAACGTATCGCCTGCTTCGATATTTGAATAAGCGGTTAATCCTTCTCAGCATAAAATTCAGAATACTGTATTTTGTACAAATCATTTTTCTGTGTAATGGTGTATTCTCCAGTATTGGTGCCAGTTTCAATAAAGTCATTTTCGTTACCCTTATTACCTCTCGTTGTGTCCTGTTTGGGGTTTTCCTTTCTTCGTGTGCCCCCGCTTCGTCATCGTCCGCTTGAGACTTTATCCTTCTCCCTCGAGCATCATCCTCTACTTCAAGCGTCATCCTCCGCTTCTCGCCGTTGTCCTCCGTTGTTCTCCGTCATCCCTTCTGTATTCCCCTCTTTCTCACTTCCCCTTCATCTCTCCACCATCATCTCACGTCACACTTCACCGTCATCCCACGTCTCTCTTCACCATCATCTCTCTGCCGTCATCCTACTTTTATTCGCACGAATGAAGCGCTCGATGTTAGACACATCGACAGCAAGCGCAGGAAGTAAAACCAGGAACATGTACTTTTGAAAGTGATACAGAAGGAGAAATAAAACGAACTCGTACAACGCATCCACTAATAGATGTTGCTGTTGTTAGACGTTCCACTCGTGTGCACCGGAAACCAGATTGGTACAAAGCAGCCGTTTCTCTTATCTCAACTATTCCATCCGACAATCCTTTATATTTCTCACAAGCAATGTGTGCGGGTTATTCAAAAGTTTGGAAGGAATTCATGGATGCAGAGCACAAATACCTAAAGAAGAACAATGCCTGGATGCTAGTACCTCGTCCTGCCAGTCAAAATATTGTGTCCTGTAAATGGATATACAGGATCAAATAGGAACAGAAGGCAGACGGAAACCGGGATACGATACAATGCTAGACCCGTGGCTCGGGGCTTCTCACAAATTGAAAGGTTGCATTATTATGAGACTTTCTCACCTGCATTTAAGTTTACATCTATACGAGTCCTTTTGTCTCTGATATCTGTTCATGACCTACATCTTCATCAGATGGAAGTAATTACTGCCTTTCTAAACGGTAAGCTGGATGAAGAATCATACATGGAACAACTTGAGGGTTTCGAGAAAGGTGATCCGGAAAGCATAGTATTTCTGTTAATTAGAGCACTATATGGTCTAAGACAAGCGCCTAGACAGTGGCATGCATCCATTGATGAACTATTTTTCCGTACTCTAGGCATGAAACGTAACTCGGCATATGGCTGTGTATATGTTCATCATTATGCCAAAAGTTGTTGGTTATTGCACGAAACGTAGATGACCTTCTAATAGCCTGTAGTCACATCGCAACTCTACAAAGAATGAAGCAGAAATTTTCCAACAAATTCAGCATGAAAGATCTTGGTGAATCACACATAATTCTTGGGATGTATATCATACGAAACCATTCGTCCGGTATCCTCACGCTGGCTGTGTCAGTCACGATATTCTGAAAAGGCGATCAACCGTTTTGGGATGAGACAATCAAAAAGATCTTCCGCTCCGGTAGATTCTGGTATTGACTTAACTGTAACAAGTGAACTTTGTTTACAAACGTATCTGGAAGCTGCTGGTTCGTTAATGTATTTGATAGTAGGAATGCCTCCTGATATAATATCAGGACGCAATAAATTCGTTTTCTAATGAAATACTGGTAAGGTAATGTTCAAAATCCTGGACTAATCCATTGGAATGCTGTAAAAACATTTATTACGGTATGTTATTCACACAAAGCACTATAGGTTAGGCTGTAGTGGGACAATACCGTCACTTACTCCAACTGTTTACATTGATGCAGATTGGGCAGAAGACTAAGAGTCAAGGAAGTCTACAAGTGGTTCTATTGTAATGGTAGGAGGTGCCGCCAACTCTTGGTATGTTCAGCAAGAAGGAGTCGAGGAGTTTCCATCCACTGAATCATAGTACATAAGTATATAATTTGGTGTGAAGGAAACTATGTATGGCGTCTCTTTGGGAACATTGGATATGTCCCAGGAATGGACATACCTACTTTGCTACTGGCACACAACCAAGGTGGTATAAAACTGACACACAACACATCAGTAAATCTTCGAACTAAACACATTGACTTGAGGTTACATTTTACTCGTAAAGAAGTACAAGAAGGACCAGTTTGTTTATAATACTTCCAAACAGAAGACATGGTTGCAGACACGCTCACTAAAGCACTTGGACGAGTGAAGCTGGAGAAATTTGTACAAGGTTGCGGTCTTCGGATTAGCGCATAGAACATTGACACAGTTAGCGATGTCATCCTTTACCCGAAGGGGGCGTTGAAAATTTGTGCGCACCGGAAACGAAAAATATATGTACTTACAGTGTAATCAATCCTTCCACTTCGCCCCCGATTCTTCGGGAGTATGGTATACAGTGAAAATTGATTGAATCTGGGTAGGATCGTAGTTGTTGATTGATTTGTTGATTAATTAGTTTTTGTTCGTAATGATTGAATTTTTTTGACACTATTAAACTCCACAGTAAGACGTAGCTAGCAGTCTATTTGGGTATAAATACCAGAAAAAAATGTTGTGTCTCTAAAATAATAATGAAAACAAAAGTTTGACAACAATCACCACATCCATATGCCCAAGTACGTTTTTTCTAATATTTTAGGTTTAATATCATGCATCCCGTTACAATAATCTGAAAATAAAGCATACGATAAATCGAAACCAACAACTTCGTCCAGTCTTTTCTTAACATCTATAATTTTTCAACGACATTTGCAGTTATCTCTCTTAGAAGATCTGATTGAAGAAATTCTACAAAAATGGAATAGGAAGATGAATAATGACGTTATATACTGATATATATCGATACTATCGATACCTCAGACACCCCCTTTATCTTTTTAATTCTGTCAATTGTTTGATTCATAACTGATTTGTATCATCTTCCAATAGACTTCCACTAATAACAGAAGGAGGTGGAGTTTTTCATGAAGCTCTTAGTGAAGAAAAAAATGCATTCCATGAAGGATGTTCAAAAAAGCTAAATGAGGTAGCAGTTTCATGAATTGCTTTTTCAAAGTGTAAATCAAATTTGGCCTTTTCCCCATCTTGCACTACATCTCCAATAAAATGAGATAAAGGCCCCGAGAAAGAAGCAAGGCTTCCAGCTTGGGATATTCTTGATGTTTGACCATCGAATGAATTCTGAAGAACTTGGTTCGAGGTGCATATTTCGTAGACTCTGAATCTGTTAGAACACCGTTCGATCTCTTCGTATTAGAGCAGGTTCTAATATTAGTATCCATGTTCCGTGAAGTTGCCCATACTGTTTTGGTATAAAGCTTGCATTTAGCTCGATCAGTTTTTTAGGAGCTTTGTTTCTCTATTTTGTTAAAGAGTTTCCATTGCTCGTTCATCGGGCGTCCGGTTTTAGCCATGTTGCGGTGTCGTAATAGTGACAGAAGACATCTTGGGTTTCTGGTAACGATCAAAGAACATCGAAACTATCCGTTTCGAAAGTTTGAGGTTGAACAACTGAACAATCTGTTTCAGAAATGTGAGGTTGAATAATGTGAGTCACAATTCAATGGATGTTTGAGATTGAAAGATAAATCCGACCAAACATTTAAAGCTGTACACTACATTTAAATTAATCGAATTAAATTTGTAAACAGATGTACAGTGTAATTCAATAATCTTACATCTGTCTAAAATATTGCACTAAAATACTGTAATTTCTCTGTACGAGTCATAAATTGATTGATCATAGGAATATGCAATATTAAGTTTTGAGCACAAGTTTGAGCAATTTAAGCTCCTTTTGAACGTTTTGTACGATCGGCATTTCTTTTCAACGTTTTAAAAGGTTGTATACAACACACGGCACATACATTGGAAGTCCCAAATGATGCTCCCACTGGAATATTCGTATTCATTTGGCCCAATGAATATCTAATTTCACCCCTATACGGTTTTACTGTTTCGTCACACCGGTCACGTTTTGTCACGTTCTTGGTGGTTGGCCTATCTTGGGTAATTGACCCCTTTTCCACGTGTTTTTATAGTTTTGTCCAGCATACAGTATCTTTCAGTCCACCATAGACAGTACTATCCTCCTTCCACCACTGGGCGGCAGGTGGATCCTACTTAAGGGGGATTTCTCCCCCGTGCTACCTTCACTTTAATAAACTCAAGTATTGGATTATTGGAAGTGATGAGGGATCTGGAGGTGGAAGACTGAACTACAAAAAGCCCAGTGTTCATCTGCATGGTGCTCTTCGTGCGTTGGGAACCGAAACAGATGATAAAAGCGAAAGTCGGAAAGTGTGACGACCTGAAAGGGCCCTAGTGTTTTTATTTAATCTCAGAGAACGGGGACAAGCATTTTAGCAGAGGTTGAAGAGAACGGTGTAATCTATGTTTTGTATTGACTCTTTTGATGAAATAAAATACACTGTGCAGCACATTGGATAAAACACGTGGCTAATCTAGATGGCCTTAATGGTGAAACTTTCGTCACGTTACATTAACCGAAGGACAAGCGATACAAGCTCTCGTGCAACGACTCAAATCGTAAGAGGAAACGCAATCCTTCCTCCCTCAACCTTTCTTCTCCTCCTACGATTCAACCCGTTCACATTCAGGTATAGCCTTCCTCCGAACGTTTCCCAATCTCGAAGCGGGCTTAAGTCGACCAGCTCAGATGGTTTCTTTTTCTTTCTTTTTTCTTTTACTTTGCTTTCTCCTTTCCTAGAACGGTGTCACTCTTTTTCCTTCTTTCTCCCTCTCGCAATTTAAAATTGGCTCTCATGAAACTGGAGCATCTTCTCCCCCAATCGACCGAGAATTACTGGTAGTCACACAGGATATCACAGGAAAACCTAATCCCTGCCACTATCAAGGCATATAACAAAATATACAATCAATGCCTCTCGCATCCCACATTTTTTTACTATCACCTACTTCGCTGTTCCTCTTCTATCCGGCTGTTACCTTACCGTCCTCCCTCTCTTACATCCTGCCCTCTCAAAATTCTAATTCAATTTATCCCACGAGTTCCACTTCCTCACATCTTCCACTTCTCACGCATACATCTCTCCCTTTTCCCTCGCATCACCCTCCTCCCGCCAAATGGTGCACTTTCCATCATCATCAGATGCTCCATGAAGCCCTGCAATTACCGTTCCATCTTCCTCCGCTCCAGATATCTCAACCAAATCCGTACCTCCGCTCCCATCCGCGTCCCTCCCTCATATCCCTCCCATTCCTTCTCAAATAAGTACAACAAATCCCGACCAACAAAACTCCACTGACAACTTCCTCTCCTCTTCATTGGCAAGTACATTCCAACCTCCACTTCTTTCCCAACATTTCGCATTCCCGGCCACTTCCACGCCAATATTTCCATCCCGGCCACGTCACTTCATCTGCCCGATCTCCCCCAGAGCCGAACCTTACATATCACATCGGCTGCCCTTACGGTACCCGATGCACATCCTCTGCAGGCCAATAACCTGCCCGCTTATAACCTTCCTTCTATCCCCTCCACACAATTACCACCGACAGCCCTTTTATTTTCCTCCTCAAACCCTAACATCTATTCCCCCCTCGTCTAACTTTCCTGTTAATTCACCTCCTTTGACTGTCGCTGACTTTACATCCTCCTCCCCACACGCGCTCCACTCCTACGTGTCTAGATCACACACTTAAGTATGTGCTCTCCTTATGAACATATCCATAACTAACCCTGAGATCCCCATTCCACTGGACAACAAACAAAAAGGAACTTCCGACATCCTTTTGGTCAACATCTCAATTTTAAAACGCAGCTCTCACCGCCCGCGACAATCACCCACCCCATCCCCACCACGCTTCGCGTCGCCCGCTCCGCCCTGTTCTCATCAATCATTTATCCTCCCTCGTCCCCATCCTGCATCTCTATCCGATTCGTATGAGGAGGAGCACATCAATTTAAAGAAATGGGCAAGGCACGACGTGCAGTCTTCATGCGATGAAAAGATCATACGACAGTCCCTAGCCATCTATCCGGGAAAATCCCAGATGGTATGCCATCTCCTCATCCGTCACCGGCTCGCCGTCAGGCTTCTCGCACTTTTCCTGCAAACTGGGGGCAGTCTACCAATATACATGCAGATATTTTTCTAGCCATCCCACAAGCCGACGCCAGACGCACGCCCCTCCTATGCCGAAATGTAGGCGCATACTCTGGCGTGCAGCACCCATCTAATACTCATTAACTACTCATCCCCGATCGAGCGAATTCAAGCATCTCCCTGCCTCGAGGTCTTCATTCGGCGACTTTACGTCAACATAAAAATGGAGACAGGAGTCACAAATCGTCTATACGCCGACAAATTAACTGTATGGGAAGCATGGTCATACCTCCTAGATTCACAACTACAGCAAGTCATCTCCGATTCAATGATCAACGACATGACTAACTCTCGCATGAAGCAACTTCAAGATTCGAACATCCTCGTAAAAACTCACTTCGGCCATCCACAAAACCAATCCCAAACAATCGTACAAATAGAACAATAACCCCCTTCCATATCATCTAATCACTTTTTTATTTCCCCTTCATTCATTTCCTCATTTCGCTCACTTTTCTCCCTTTCTAACCCTACCCTCTAAACTTTCTATTTCCTTCAATGCCTTCAACACTGCCATAAACCACTTATACTTTGGCTATTACTCTCCTTCCCAGCACCCCACCCCCACACTCCTTTCCGCTCAACTCCAGACATTCCTGGGTCTCAAGAATAATTTTCTTCTCAACCAATCAAATAACTCCGATATTCTACCTTCCCTCCCCCTTTCTCAGCTACACTGCTTTCTTCTCCTCCTTCCCACCCCGCTTCTTCCAAAGATTACTGCAAGGCTTTTCGATCTTCTTTGCCACAAACCCTGGCCGGTCTCCTCAAACGGGGCGGTTACACAAAGTTAAATCCTCCCTTCCTTGCGCTTCCTTCTTCGTGACCGCCAACGAACCCGGCGCACGCAACAAATTGGATCTCTTTTTTCCCCCCAGCCCCCAAAAGGCTGTCACTTCCAACTTTCATTTCACTTTCGTGACTCCTATAATTACCGGAATATCATCCAACA
>JAULBU010032420.1:0-16202 GCA_032358235.1 Odonthalia washingtoniensis
TTATATTTCCTACAATCATATTGTTTAGGTTCATAACATCGAGACATGATGTTACGATCTCAAGTTTTATTGGATAAAAACAGAATATTCCATTTATGGTACCCGTACCTGGTGTTCGTAATATGTGTGACCGATCATATGAAAAGTATAATATGGCAATTACTGTACTTTCGATATTTGAGCAAAATAAGTTAGAAAATGTCCCTTTTTAAGCAAAATCCATTTTTGTGGTAAATTCTACGGGCTAACACAGAAAACAGATTAAAATTAAAATTGTTTGAGCCAATTAGAAGTTAGAGCAACATTAATATAAGTAGGGTAGGATGGGTAAAGCGCGGCCCCAAAATATTTTGTGCTCGTTTTAATACATTGTTTTGTTGGAAAATTTACCAGTTTTATTTTATTGAATTTTGGTCAGACAATCTCACTGTCTTCCTGCCAACTCTCACCGCTCCAAAAGTAGTTATCTAAAAATTTCCCGTTTTGAGCGTAGTACCGTTCACAGACGTTCTTGACCAAGTAGGCGTATCGATTACCCTCTTGCTGTGATGGGACATCTGCTAGTGTTTTTGATCGCACGGAATCATTTCCGTTCATCACTCATGTACTGATAGCACTTAATGCATACACCACTGACATTCCAGTCTTCAACAGACGGAAGAATTCCCAATTCGCAGTAGTGGAGAGTCGTTTCACCTTGACGGTACCAAGTGACGACGCCTAACAATTAAAGACGTGGTACTCATATATCTTGAACTTCTTCGGAATTGTAAAGCAAGGCGTAAGCACACCTTTTCAATCAACCCAACGTACACCATTCTATGGTACCACCTTGTTAGAACACGCACTGTGTTCTATAACACGCATCATTTCCAGCGGGATGTGGACATTGGTGCGCTTTAGGTGCCGATTGACGTGCCAAAAAGCAACATCGCATGCATTCTTTGTGTGTCCTGAAATCAAAAAGCGCAACGTATTGTTGCAGTCCATTCCATGCATGCACCTCCACGCTAAATAGAAAAGCCTGTATCTGTTCTTGTTTTGGCCTGCAAAGTTATCCGCATAGAGGTGCAATGGTTTTGAAGGGCTAACTGTATCACGTCGATGTTCATCGATGACAAAGCCGATCATGGAACACACTTCATTGGCCGTCTTGCCACCAGGCCAATGGCCTTCCCGTAAGCCAAACACGAAGGTTCGATTGACTTTACTTGATGTTATACCGAAGATATCAAACTTGATCCCAGTAACAAAATGGAGCTATACCGGTTGACGTGAAAGGCTTGGTAGTAATACCTTTTCCGCGAAATCAAACGTCAAGTGTAAAGTTCCATCAACAACTCCAGTCAAAATTTTCTGTAGCTGATGGTAAAGTGTAAATTCGACTAGAGCTTCAGCGCGATGTAGGGTGCGCGCCTGCCACACGGCACTTTTCGCAGTTGGATCCGTGAGTATGTTGTGCATGTTCATCAGTTTTGTACAACTGTCGCAGAAGTCGCTGTCAGGTTTGTGTATACGAAGTGTAGGCACTTGTGCAGCCCAAGTCCGACAGAACTTATCCTTTGAAAGATCGGACTCTGATGGTTGTGTATTACCTGAAGCATTTGCCAAAACGCTTAATGCGATCGTTTCCCATTCTTTCTCATATGCCAAGAATACTTGACGCCTGGTAGTATCACTGGAAAACCAAGAAATGGGAGACTCATCCGTAGAACTGCGATCTGCTGGGAAACCGAGGGCATTTAGCGTGTTGTACCTGCTGAGGAACAGCACAACTGTTATACTTTGAACTGATAATGACCCTTTGCGATTTTTCCTTTCACTGTGATGTGAACAATAGGTTCTGTAGTGCTTACGATTGCACCATGGCGATTTATTACGGTGGGATTCAATTTCACTATGGCCGAAAATGCAGAACTACACATACGCCTCCCGCGTATAGCGTAAACTGTGGTGTTTCTTGCCTCGGCGTTGTTGGATCTTCTTTGCCGCTTTCAGGCGTGGGACGTGACAGGACACCATTCCACAAAATCATGCTCGCAATCGGGAGGTGCTGTAAGTGCAAATAGCATTACACTCACAAACGAAACTCTTTCAGTTTCACCCATTTTCGCAAAACTTCCCGCGAGCTGGAGGGCTCCAGGAAAGTTGCACGTGTTGTCGCATGTACACTGTGCCATCTGTTTGTCAAAATTTGCTTTTGCAGTTGAAAGATCTGCGGGACTGCAAACCGTAGTATCAGTGTCGTCCGTGTGTTTTTGTGCTTCACCGTACTCAGTAATGTCATCAACATGGAATTGCGTGTCCTCCGCAGTGAACTGAACGGTTGGTTGCCCTTGTTGTTCAAGAGCTAGCTCTTGAATAAGGACCACGTCATGCTCAGGTTGCATGTTTGATATCCTGGCACCTTCAATATTTTTGTGAGTCTGCAACAACTCTGAATCAATGCAAGAGATAAGAGAAAACCACAGCGCTATATACTAAAATGCAACTACGTTAGTCGATTTTGGTCAGATAAGTCGACCAAAGCTGTTAACGAATTGATTTTGGAATTATTTAAAAATTCAAAATTATAGACAACTCCAAAGCACAAAAGGGTCATATCTCAGCAAAGGTCTGCCTTTAGCTATTTACATGGCAGGCAAAGAATGAAATCACCTTTAAAATATTTCGGAAGCCGCCTGTTTTTATCCTTCGAAACCCACTCAATCAGAACCTGTATGAAAAAAGGATTACAGTGTTATCAAAACATCTATGGGGATTAAAATGGCCATATTATACTTTTCATATGGTCGGCCACACATATGTCTTTGGTAAGAAGAATTTTCAATTTTTTTCTTGTTCCTTTCCTCACTATTTGTAGTACTAACGAAGGAATATTTTTCTTTTTCCTTTCAATTGATTTCAGAAACAGATTCATGATGTTGATAATGGCATATCACTGATATCACATATGCGGTATGTAACATTTTCAATTTCGGTCTTGTAACTTACCATCAAGGTTTCTCTGCGTCAGAGTAAAAGTAGTAAGTTACTACTTTTAGTCTGACGCAGAGAACATTTTTCTTTTCCCTTTTGACTGATTGAAATAACAGTTCCTTTAATTTTTTTACCTTACTAAACTATTCTCTACACATTTTATCATATCTTCGTGCGTTTATATATTTTTTTGCATATAACGATATGGTATATCATTATTTTCCTATTTCTATATCATTATATTTATGCATATCAATGCATAATTTAATAAATATTTCTCCTTTTTATAGCATATACACTGTACTAGAAATTTTCCATATTGCACCTGTTCCCAGTTTCAAACCTAGATTACATCCACAAAATCTTCGATTTGCACAGATTCCCATGCAGTTAAACTACCCGTCTCTACATAATTTGCAGATTTTGGGCAAGTTTGCATAGAACTTTCTGCACTTCTTCCAGATAACGTTTCAGTTCACATTCATAAAAATACAGTCTATGAATGTACAAGTCACTGAAATCATTCACGTAACTACTGTATCCGGAGATTCGTGATTGAAATATCATTCACTGTTCTACATAAAATATTGTACCATTGTGTAGTACACATGCAGGTTACTACATATTTTGAATAAACTGTGTAATGGTGTACTGCACAATTCTTCATGTTACATATGATTTATATGATGGTGTACTGCACGTTCGTTCATTTTTTTGAAGATATTTTTTAAGTTAAACTACACTGTACTTCAAGGAAAGGAACCGTGCAGGACAGAAAACATACAGTAGACTGCACATACTGCAGTATACAAACCACGTAAACTGCGGCATCATACACAATCAACCGAATCTGACCCATGCTACATTTACGATACTGAGAATTCAGTAGTTTATTTTCTAGTTGAACTGCCTTCTCTTCTGTACACCTCTGTTTCAGTTCCTAGTTCCCCTATTCAATAAATACTAATTCCAGTGGAATAGTGAATGTTTGCATCCATTCCGAAACTGCAGTGAATGGAAGGCAACATTCTTTTCCGAAGACACTGACGGAAGGATGTTGGCATCGCGGAGCACATCTTCCCTTAGGATTACACGGAAAGTCTTCCTTTTCAGAAGATTCTATATTTCTGTCTTTCGGGCTTGTAACATCTCAGACGTATGACTTCTTGGATCCTTGAAAGGGATAATTTCATTGAAAAAAATATCATCTTGGAGTGGCGGGGATCTGAAGTTGTGAAAGTTACTGTCGATCTCACCCATGAAGGAAATTGCAAGGGAGCTGGGGAAGATGTACGTTTTGATGTGGGTCACAGAGTAGGGGCGGGCCTTATTCCAGGGGAGATCAAAGCTGTGGGCCAACTTGGTTGTGCGGTAGAATGACGATACCTTGTATGGACCAAGGTATTCCCTGTTTTTCTGGGAGTGACATTTTTTACGCTATACAAGGATTTCATGACCAGTATCGTACACGGCATCGGTCTCTGATGGTACATTATGTCTGAGCGCTAGCTTTATACGCATGGCGCCCATTATTTGCTTCATCTGGGTGCGGGTGATCAGGCAACACCACCATGTTCGCCATTCATAAGGCGGCGGTTATATTCGGCGGGAATATCAATTCGCGGGTATTTGACAAAAAGGAGGGCAGATGGGACTAAGCCATCAGGGCCCACGGTGTCATTAATGGATTTGACAGCGAATGCGGGCAGAAGGTCGAACTTTGTTTTAGGATAATCCATGAATAACGTGCAGACAGTGGTGCGGATTGCTTCTTGAAACCTTTCGCAGAAGAATAGCCCATAATGCGCCTCAATACCAGTCTTCTCCACTTGTATGTCGTCCAAGGCGACCATGCGGATGAAAGAGTCGCCGAAGTTGCTCCCCCGGTCTACTATGATGCGGTTGGGTATACCAGTGTAAATGGCAGTCCATGCTTTGATCAGAGAGTGCCAGATAGTACTAGTTTCCATGTTCTTGGGTTACAGACAGCGCTAAAGTGATCACCCATATCAATATTATGGACCATACTATACTTTCGCCTTTTTAATGTAATGTAAAAACGTCAAGAAATTTACGTTCATAAAAGTGGGTGCTGTCTGAACCAAATGAGACGCGGAAGCGGAAGGGTGCTGAGTTTATGCGTTGGCAAGGGCTACATCTTGCCGTTGTATTTTTCAATATCTTGAGCGTTTCGGGGTCGGCATCTGTCTTGTTGGTACGTCGCAAACGGTTGAATAATTTGGATGGCGTTGGATGAAAGAAAGAACGGTGTAGACGTTTTATTTCGGAGCGGATGAAGTTGATAGAATGGATGTCATTTTGTTCCAGGGGGTGTAGAGGTGAGCAGAAGGGCTTCTGAACAACGGTACGAACCATTTTTCTAAGAAGATGGTCTCGTCTCGGATGGAGAGTTGTTTGCGGCGAGCCAATTTTTTATGCACATTGTCAATCGTTAACTGATTTGTGTCAAGTATATCCAGACCTATGAGGGGTAGAACATCGACCGTGACAACATCAAGAGGGATCTGGATGTTGGATGTTGGATGTTTGCGGCGGGGTTTCGAGAAGGAAGGTGGCCACCCCTCTAGATCGAAAAACGTGGCTGCCGAAACGAAATGAATAGTTAGAGGGTGATAAAGAGGTAGTTGTGTTGAAGTGCCTATTAATTCAGTCCAAATCAGGTTGTCCAATGACGCTTTTAGGAGCGCCACTATCAACGCAAAAGGAGGGTGCCAGGTCGTTTTCGGTGGCAGGACGGGTTGCAGTTAAGTCGATTATATTGCAGTTGATGATATCACAGATTTCTTTTGGATGAACAGGTTGAGTCGGTGGGACATAGTTTGTATGCCTGATCGAGAGGGAGTTGGGGTATGAGTAATCGTAGAAGATGTGAGTCAGGTGAGTTGTCACTACAGTTTGGTCGAGCATGTTGTTGTCGTCGTCGCTCTCGTGTGACGATTTAGTATCTCGTAATACACGAAGGTTACACGTATCAGCTTCGTTACTAAGTTGATCGTCGTTCTGGGGGTATCGTAGATTAATTCGTCCAAGTCCAGCAAGTCCTCCTCGTAACCATTTATTATATCCGAAAGTACATAAATGGATTTCTCACCGTTTCTCAACCTGTTGGAGATATAATTGTTTGAGGCACCAGGTGAGCATCGATGGGAGGGAGTCCAAGGTGAGAATCCACATCTGTAGCATTTAGGACGATTGGTTCGTTGGCAAGGGGAGGATGGTAGCGCTGTTGACGGCCAAAAGGACGGTTTTTTGGTTGGATTGATGATTATGCAGCTGGTGGGATCGTTGAGGTGAGTTGTGGTTATTGAAAGGGCGACAACCTTGGAGATTTTGCGGTATGTTTCCCTATTAACCAAACAGCGTCGGGTGGAAAGGATCAGGAACGGGTTTCTTTGTGAATGATGTCTCTTTTTCAAGCGCGATTGAATGAGCAAGCGCTGTTTTAAAGGTCTGTAATGTGTGATTTCCACTGATGAAGTTCCTTCGCGGTATCTTTGCTCAATCAAAAGTTGCAACGTCTAAATAGAGTACCTCCAGTTTGTATGTGTCGTTGTGGTAGATAGAAACGCATTGCGGATTCAGTTTTTTGATGTAGGCGCATTTTTGACAGACCAATACCTTCACCGGCTACTTCATGTTCGACCATGAACGTTCGAAGATCGAGGCGGTCCAACCTAAGTTGGACTTCCTTCTGACGATCCCCCAAATCAAATTCGTCAATCATGATCGTTTTGATAGCTTCGAAGGTCATGGTGGCGCGATAGTTCATCAGGTAGTAGGTGCGTGCGGGTTCTCGGGGAATGTTCACGAAAACACTTGCTTGCATTTCGTCGGATAGGTTAAGCTGGGACGAGAAGATCTCGTCGTCGCGGATTTTATTTGTTACGCTTTCATCAACGTCACCAGAAAATGTCTTGTCCTTGAAATTGGCCGCAATAGAATGCGATACATGACCAGCATCCATTTGTTGCATTGATGAATTTTGTTCGTCAATGTTTTAATAGCGCTGGATGTCATTTTATTTACGTGGTTCAGCTTGAGCTGGTAGTGGTTGTGAAACACGCAGTCCTTGGGGATAGTGTGGTTCTTCTGATTTGTTAGGCTGAATGGGAACAGGCTACGCAGGCGGTTCAGTCAGGGCATGCGGTACTGGGGGCTGCGCAGGGATGATTGGCGTATAGGGGGAGGATGGGTCTAGACTCCAAGGAGCGGGTGTGGCTGCGAGGCTAATTTGGGACAGTGTAGGTATTCTTCTAATCAGGTTGAATTTTTGAACGACTTCTTGGAGATCAGCACGAGGACACTGCGTTATACTGGCTAACCAGAGTTGTGTAACCAGTGTATCGTTGCGGACGTCTTCGTCCTGTAGCTGAAGGGGAAATGGAGACGAGAGTAGGGTCGGGGAGGGCGTACAGTTCTGCGATGTCTTTCAGCAGACCAACAGGTGTGGGCAACATTGAGAAATATTCGTCTGTAAAAAGGTTCCGATCAGACGGGAGGAACTCTTTGAACTCGCGCGGTAATCCCACTTTATCAGGTGGGGTTGGTTGAGTGCTCTCGTCGAAGTTCGGACAGTATCCCACGAAACAGTTAGCTGCGTTAAAGAAATCAGTTGCTAGAGTGGTTATGGCGCGTATGCTAGTAGTACGACACAGGCAGCGTTTGTAACGCACTGTCCTGTCGGTAGGGAAAAGTTGAGATCATCCGATGGGGGAGATGGGTGGGCGGGGAGTGGTGGCTGGTCATATTTCATCAGCGGGGGATCCATCTTGGGGTCGAAACGTTGTAAATCTACCGGTTGTTTTGGAGGTTGGGGAAGAAAACCGTAGGAGCAAGTTGTTGAAGGTTGACCTGTTATTTTTCTCATTTTTTCAAGTATGAGTTACGTATGCCAGGTCAGAATCCGGATTTTCGAATGACACTGGTACGTGACTAAATTTCTGTGGTCGTGGCGATTTATAATAAGCGCCAGGTGGTCGAATACAGCCACGTGTATGTTGATTAGTAGCTTTGATGTGGATTTTGGTAATCCAGAGGAGCGTAGTAATTGAAGACAGTAGTGCATGCGATTAGCGAGGTTTGAATACAGGGCTCTTGGAGTAACAGTATTAGTTGTACTGTAGAGAGGGATGAGTATGTGTCGTTATACGCTTACCGAGGTTAAGCTTTGGAGGAGAGAGAGGCTGAGCATGTGGAAGTCGAGGAGTGCAAAGGAGGACAGTCGAGGCGTTCAAAGGAATAAAGTCGGAGCGTTCAAAAGGAGAACTGGAACTGGGCAGAGATACGGCTAGTGTGACGCACGCGCGAATGAAGCCGTATCAATATGGAAGGGGTTGGCTTTCAGGGGGCTAGGATATCAATACCCGGGGTGATAACGACATTTAACCGTAGTTTTAATGTAGTAAATAAAAGGGAGGGAGTGAAGAGAAAAGAGAAGTGAATGGTGCTGGTAGCATTCTTATAGAGAAAGAAGAATGCCAAAAGATAATCCGAGAAACTGATCCTGGTAGGCGGAAGCGATTGTAGTAGGTCAAAATTAATTCGAGATGTATATTCGAACCGAGGGCTAGTTGCTCGATCCAACTGTTTTTTGGTGTTGTAGGTCATTCTTCAGTACTGCATAATTGTACAGTTAGAATTTGGCACACGTGTAGATGGCTGAATAGTGTAACGGTAGGTCTAATATATTGTGGGTCATGCTTTTGGTGTAAGAGGTCAGTGGCTGGGTTAATCACACCAGGATTCTAGTCATTATTCAAACGACTTTTGACAATTATCATTATTCAATTTGTACCAGTGGGCTGCTAACCACTTTCTCCATCTTCTTTTTAAAGTTCTATACTGCCAAAGGTTTGGTCAGAAACTTTTTCAATTGTTCCTCTGTTGGTATGTAGCTTAAGCTTAATTTCAATCTCACCACTAAGAAACTTTTTTTTAAAGTAATTGTATCTGACACTGATTTCCTTTGGCGTTAAAAATCCCCCTTCCCCTCGTACAAGCACCATGCAGTCACGGTTATAATTATGTATAGTTGTGGCCTTTTCTTGTTCGCTGTTCACCTCCTTCAACAACGTGCGAAACCGGATGAAAATCCGAGTGGCGCAGTCCGCCGCAATGTATTCTGCTTCCGCAGTACTGAGGGAGATGATGGATTGACGCTTCGATGTTCAATCCACTACATGCTCTCCAAAGTATGCTGGTATTCCTGTAGTTGATCCTCTAGTTTCAATGTATTCGACCCAAGGTGCATCGAAATATACATGGAATTCATTTGATCGATCTTTTGTTTCATAAAATAATCCATACGTCTTCGTACCTTTTAGGTATCGAACAATCCCTTTTAATGCAGTCCAATTACTGGTACGTGGATCAGACGTAAATCGAGAAAACTCAGACACGGCAATCGAAATTTCTGGTCGGGTGCACACGTTCAGGTAGAGCAGGTATCCGATTAATTCTCAATGTGGACAGCTTTTACTCCGATCGTTATCATCTGGAAAGATGAGTTTCCTGAAGTCAATGTCCTTTGATATTGGCACTCACTTTAATTTTGAATCTACCAGGTTGAACCTATCCATTATTTTCTCTATGTATATGGTCTGTGTAACATAAATGCCTTCTTGTTTGTCAATGATATTCATTGCCTTCTTGTTTTTCAATTATATTCATTCCCAAAAACCTTTTTACGATACCCATATCAGTCATTTTAAACTTATTGCTTTAACTTCTTTTGCTTTCAAAAGTGTTTTTGAATCAACTGACATTATGAGTATGTCATCGACATAAATTAAAATTACCAGTTCTAATTTCTCATCTTTGTATCTCGTATACAAACATTTATCAGCACTGGTGGGATTCTTTCCAGCTTCTTCTCCTAGAAATAAATCTAGGAGTTGATTCCAAGCTCTTGAAGCTTGCTTTAGACCATGAAGCGCATTCAGTAGTTGTAAAGATTTTCCTGCGGGCACCAGATGTCCAAAATCTGGAGGCAACTTTACGTATACTTCATCATCCAGTACAAAATATAAGAATGCTGTGGTGACATACATCTGATGTACCTTCAAGTTGAGTTTGATGGCTAATGATAGAAGCACTCGTAGTGTGGAATATATCCTTTTACGACCCATCAGGCCTTATATTTAATTACCTCACCATCTTCGTTTTCTTTGACACGAATCACCCACCTCGTATATATGTGATTCCTTCCAGGTGGCGTGTCTACCAGTTTGTAGACATTTAAACTTTTCATTGAGTTTATCTCATCTATACACGAATGGTTCCACTTTCTGCTTCATCTGTAACCATCGCACCCCTGAATGTTTTGGGGTTCTAGTTTTCACGTTCTAGTTCTTTTGCACATAGTGAAGCCTCTGTCAAAGTAATGTTTCTACATCCTGACACATCATCCTCCTGCTGGATGATTACATCCTTATTGTGTAGGAAGTCCACATTTGATTACCAATCATCCTCTGATGATTCCTCATTTCCGTCTTGAACGCGTAGGATATTTTCATTCTTGTTGTCTGCGGTTTCCTTGACCTTCTTCTACGATCCAGGATGGCGTCCTCGCCTTTTCTTGATTTTGATGTCCGTCTTTGGAATAGCCTCTGTTATTTGGTTTTGTAGTGACATCGTCAGTGTGTCTGACACTTGATTTTCCTTCCTCAGTAGCCCTTACAATGGTCATCTCGACCATTCTTTCATCCGGTTTCCCTTCAGTAACTGTTTTTATGCACTGTAAGTCTTGATTACCTATATTTTTGACGCTTCCTACATTTGTTTGTACGTTAGAAATTTGGCTTACCTTCACCTCCTTGGTTTGATTTTCTGTAACATGATCACTACGCCAAAATTGTTGGACACCCTGGAGGGTGTAAACTGTACCATACTATACGCCGTCAAATGTAATGGCCTGCATGCACAGTCTATTTCTACGCCACGGCACGGCGATGTCCAACTTGTGTCCGCAACCGCATTAAATTGTGCAATAATGCAACAGAACTTCAACTATATCCGGTTGAAGGTCCACTCCAGTCGGTCTCCATCGATGTCTTGGGCGAGCTCGTCAATAGGGCGCGCGGCAACCAGTACATATTGGTAATATCATACCGCTTCACAAAGCTGACAAAGACCGTATCCATGAAGGAGTTGCCAGCAACCGAACTGGCTAAGCACTTCGTGAACGAGTAGGTATTCAACTATGGGACCCAAAGTAACTAATCAGATAACGTAGGATGCTTCACCGCCAAGTTCTTGCAAGACATTTGTCAGATCCTGAACATTCACAACGTCTTCAGCAATAAAACATACCATGCCCAAACTAATGGACAAGTTGAAAGATACAACTAAACGATAAAGTCCGAGATACACAGCTACTTGGGGGATCACCCAAATGATTGGGACCTCTATACTGGTGCGCTTTCATACGCCTATAATTTCCAACCACACAGTTTAACAGCAATAGAACCGTTCAAACTGGTATTATCATGCCCGACACCACCATTAGCGTTGAAAGCAGAATCCTCAAGATCACAAACTCCAAAAGAGATACCTGGAAGACATGGTTGGAAACGGCCCTTCGTAAGACGAAGGGCATCTAGACCCGGCACAAACCCGTAACAAATGCAACTGCGACGACCGACTAAGACGACCGAACTAGAAAATATTACCACATGACTGAGTATTCTTACGCGTCGAAAGACGAGACGAACCGTAACACCACCTTTAGCTGCCTGTGGTGGCTAACGTCCGGTATAAAGTTAAAGATGTAACAGGAAATACAGTGGTGATTGAACGACCCGACAGGTCGGTTGCGAGAGTTTCACGTGTAGTCCTAGCGGCCGAACCACGCACCTTGGAGGAGATTCAAAAAGCCCTACCTCCTACCTCCATTGACGGAAGAAGAAATAATCCCCGAAACCTACCCAACATCGGCAAACACGGACGCTCTGGAAGCACCAAAAAGATCAAGACCGAACGATGATGAAGGAAACCGAACATGTGAAGATGAGGATACCGGCGAGAACGAGACCGCTGCGTATGAAAACGACTCGAAATAACCTGAGGATTATCCAACCCCCACGAGAGAACACAAATGCACAACACCGAATCGTGAGCAGGAAGATAACGACAACTGCTGGAAAATCCATAAGTATACGTCATTGAATGTATTACCAACCTCGGAGTCAATACCGATGAGAAACACCCTCACGAAAAAGTTGGCGGCACAACATATTGAGTCAGATGGTACGGCAACAGGTCGGCTGAGGACACCAGGGAGCCAACTGAGCACCCTCCCGAGATAAGGTGCTCAAATACTATAAGAAAATGAAGCTTGAGATGCCGTCCTACCGCAACACCTCAAACGCCGGATGTATCAGCTTGAATACACACAACAACACCAAGATTGGCGGTCATAAGCCAGAATCGCAACCAAATGTAAATCCTTGCAATTGAGTACGAATTGCAACAATAGGACAAAAACAAACAATAAACAAAAATTCTAAAAATTCTAAAAATTCTAAAAATTCTAAACAAAATTAAAAATATATATAACAAAAAAATCAAAACATTCTAAACGAAATTTAAAAGAAATAACAAAAAAATGTACAAATTTTATTCAAAATATTATCTTCTCTTTATCTCGATGTTTGAGTTCCATCGACCCTAAACAGCGAATGCCAGTTGACATAAAATACTTAGTAGGAAAAAAGGACAGGAAATCTCACGAGGGGATGGCTGCCCGCGCTTGGCTGCTCGAGCGGGGAAAGCAATTACAACTTCATGGAAAACCAAACAATTCAATTTCTCTTCAAAAGAGCAGCAGCACAGGAGTTTAATCTCAACAAGTTCGAGAACAGCACTAAATACACACACCAATAGGTAGCGCTCAGAAGAACTTCCCGCGGACATAGCCGCGTAATTCAACCCACCCTCCGGAGAGGTGACGCTCGTCCACGCCCACTTCGCGAAAACTGAGGAATCATGTCAGAATCGGGAGCAGTGCTACGATCCACGACCGACGAAGGTATCGAATGTACAACGATAGCTACCGCATGTGCAGGAGGAATCAGAACAGATGGCCCACCACCACCATACTGGTAGCTGAAAACAACTGAGCCCTCCGACTCAACCATCCTGATATCATCATCTTCCCAGTTCCGAACGTCCACCTCGCTGCTCTGGTCGTCATAATTACTGTCCCTTCAGACATCTCTATCAACCCACCCGTCATGGGCCCCATCAAAGTTAAACCCAACCGGGTGACCATCCGGAATGGGAGGTCTCAAATTCGCGGCTAGACGCCGCGCATCAGCTTAACCGATAGCACAACGTGCAACGGGATCGTAATACATCCAGTTCGCCTCTGGCCAAATACGACCACGAGAACTTTCTTCTCGCTTCTCACCCCGTGCTCGCCACGTTGGGGACAGATTGGCGTGATAGGTTTCTTCAATAACACGCAACATACTGAAATACTCGTCGACGTTTACCCCGGGCAACAAATTCAACTCCCGACGAACCGAATGTTGTAAAGAGGTACGGCCCAGAGCCGATAGTTATCATACGCTTCCTGCAGAATGAAAGCAGCCGTCTTAGCAACCGTCTAGGTGTAAGCCACAACCCACCGACCACTGTTGGGATCACAATGCATCTTAGTCCAAACTTACGAGAAGCATGGCGGGATCTCGGCGAAACAAATCCTGGGAACCTCAACACGGCCCCAGTTTTTGACTAACCTAACCCCACCGTTCGCGTGAGAGTTGGGGCGAGAATGGTGATGCGTAACACACTGATACGGTACAGCCAAGATATACGTCGATCTGAATCTACACTCGTCACGAATCTGAGCCTTCCAGTAGGGCGAATCCTTACGGTAATACCGGAATTCCGCTTTAAGGTTCGGTTTATTGAACAACATTGCCTTATTGGACACCGTTAACTGGCCGCGCCAACCTTCCAGTGACTCAGCTGTAACCAGGCCGATATTACCCCCATAATCCAACTCACCTTTGGTGCGATAGAGAAACATGTCAACGCGATGATTAGGGGTAATGGGCGTAAATATCACGAAACGGTTCAAACTGGCATGCGCAGCCTTAGCGAAATCAATACGTGCACCTGCGACGGATCGATCATGTCCAATGCGTAAATCATTGTCGTAACAACAGTACTGGCGAGGCAAAGATTCAGTCTCCATCTGTCTGTGTTTTCGGAAATGAAATTCTCATTTCAAATGGCGCAATTGGAGCCAATCCTCACATACAATATACTGTTCATTGGTTGGAAGGTAAATGGCAGTGTATAGTTGGGCAATCTACAATATCTGTAGATGTTGTGTATGACACATTCATGGCCCCTGCATAATTTGTAGATTATTTTTATGGGACATTCATGGCCCACACAGTATCTGTAGATTATTTTTATGGAAAATTGACTTTCTCTGTACAATTTATAGATTGCATGTGTGACACATTCAGGCCCCTTCACTATTTGTAGATTATTCATATGACACATTCAAAACACTTTCATGTTGTGTTAGTTTTTCGTAGTTTTCCGTCCCCAATAGCTGCGACAGGTGGATATCCAGTGGGGTGACACGGCACCAAAAACTAATGGTTGAATAATATATGTAGTGTACATTCATAGTGAACTGTGTTAAACGTAATAAATTTCAATAGAAATCTCCGTACGAACTGGAAACGTTGGAAGTGACACGTAGGGTCATCTAAATAATCTACGATCCCCGAACGGAAACTGAATGGGGACATTATCTGAACTGCGATATTCACAATTTGGATGAATGTATTCATCACAAAATCTTCATTTCATGGAAGATAAATTGATTGTGACATCCAAAGGATATCCGGGATGTGCGGTTAAAATGATCATATACTACGATAATTTATGAAAAACATATCATAAATGTGGGTAGGTATATTGCGTATATCACTGAGATGCAGTGCGTATGGGTATATAAATATAAATTAATGAATAGATTATATATGTAATATTATATGTCTCATATATCCTTATCGCATTGTTTGTGATAAAAGGTATAGGGCATATAATATGACATACATTATATATACTATATAATATGCATGTCATATGGGTCATTTTTTTATTAAGGTAAACGGGAAAATGCAAAAATGTAAGGGTGATCAAAAATATGATATGAAATAAACTAGAAAAAACTGAAATGCAAAAATCGTATTAAAAATAACCATTTTTCAACACTTGTGTATACATATATATATATATATATAATCATAAAACGAATACCAAAAAAAGTGTATTGTAAAAATGGGAGCGGTGAATTCTAAATATGTACCACGACAAAAATCCAAACAGAACACAGAACAAACTACGGAAATAAAATATATGTATCTGATTGTTCATGGCTACCTCGGTGTGGAAATTCTGGAAATGAAGAAAAGAAGGAAAGTAAAAAAGCAAACATGGTTAGAAATATGAAATAATAAATAATAAATTTGTTGTATATACGTAAAGACAGTTAAGAAAAATATACATACCGAATAAATTTATTCGGTGCTTAAGCAATGCGAGTAGACTGTCAGGTTGGGAAAAATAGAAAGTAGTTAGAAATATGTTGAGAAAGATAGTATGTGAATGAAAAGAAGACTGTTTGTAGGAAAAAGAAATTCGAGCAGACAAAATTTCCTAATTTTGGTGAAACACCAAACTGCCCTACCGAAGTACGAATACGTCTGGATGTGCGTTATTGTTATGTCTTCGGTAAGGCTGCCCAGGGCCCCATCAAAAATTGGCACTTTAACTGAAAACGTTGCGAAGAGTTGTAAAGATGAAAAGAAGGAAGAGATACGAACGGAAGGATAGAAGAGTTGACAAAACGGCTCACTCTGGAAATGGTACTGTTTATAAAAATGACTTGGGCGGTCAATTGTTTGAGCATTAAATGCTTATTTGAAAGTTTAAAATAAATTTGAAGGGGCACCAAGTTGGTTCCTTTTATTCAATTATTGTTGAAAACATTACTCAAAATTTCGATTGGACCATTTGAAAAAAATTAATACGTAATATGTATTATTTTTCTTCAAATGGTCCTAGATTTATTTCAAATTATTATTACTTTGAAATATTTGACATCTGGAATGCCATGAAAGATGTGAGTATGAAACAGAAATAGGTGCCTATTACTGTCGGATATAATTTTACAT
>JAULBU010032431.1:0-16198 GCA_032358235.1 Odonthalia washingtoniensis
TTATCATCGATGTGGATAACGGTAAGACCCTTGGATTTACCGGGTGCAACGACGTAAAATATGCGGATGTGGTAAGTTGTGGTGAGGGTTTCACTATGATGGTGAGACTGAGTGGTGGTAGAGATGCTCTTATTGAGCCCCCGTTTTTGGTTTTCACTAATAAGGACCGCAATTACCCAATTCGCGGTGTACCAGAAGATGTTGATGGTGTTGCCTATCGAACTGGTCCGAAGGGATGGATGGACACTCGTCTAATGCAACAGTGGATGCGAGAGGAGAAATTAATCCGAGCTCTTCAAAACAATCGTCGGAGAATTATGTTCATGGATAATTGCAGCAGCCATGACGAGATGGATGCTCTCTCTTCTGCAGCGTCCGCAATTCTCACTGACATACGCTTTTCCCCGCCTAATGCTACCCACCTGATTCAACCGTGTGATCTTTTTATTATACAAAAAATCAAGAGCGCGTGGACGACGCATTCGTAAACATACAAGATGAGCATTATTCCGTCTGGTATCTGCAAAAACTCTGGAAGGCTCGTAAATCCGGGTAAGTCATTTCTTCTTCGCCTCGCTGCGCGTTGCATTCGTGAGATGAACTCACAGCGTGATGCAGATGGCATACAGTTTTCGCTAAAGGCCATGATCATCACCGGTTTGGTCAAAAACACCAACGGGTTGTGGGAACTATCATAACTTACGTCGCAGCTTCAAGCAATCATCACTAAGCACAGTTCTGTTTTTGATGCAGCACGCTTAACACACATGATTAATCAATAAAGAATTTTTTTGTCTCACGTGGTTTTCATATCTGCTGTTTTGTGACATTAATAAAGGTTACATAAATTATTGGATGACACATTATGTAAAGAATTTCGACAAATAATGTGAGTGGATAATTAATGTGTGACACATTAAAGTATGTGTTCTGTGGCCCAAACTGAGACACTGAAATAATTTGTGTGGAATTAAATATAGTAACTGGTGTAGCTGAGACTACACCAAGAGAAAGACCCATTCCAGCTCAATATCGGTTTCAATTAATCGACAAACTTCTTTCGAAACTTCAGTAGTTGATCGAATCATGAATTTCAGAAACAATTATTTTGAATCAATTCTCAGGTGCAGTCAACATTGTATGCAATTTACCAGTACAGCATTCTTTGAGATTTCCTGCTAAATCAACAACTTCTTCTCCGATAACGGGAAGTATTTGACTTGTACGATAAATTGAACATTGTTATTCGATTAGTGTCGTTCGTTTGGCAAGCCTCAAACTGATTTCAATGATGGAAAGGTGTATGATGACGGCATTGGTTGCTGATGATGACGGCATTCTGGTGAAAAGACGATTTCGTGGATGTCGGTAAGGTTTTATCACGCCGGGACGGTGGTGCGAAAGAAAAAAGGGCGCCCCAACAATCAGCCCCAACAAAAACAGCACAGTCAATAATTTTAAAAGGGGGACGGATTAGTCAGTTATTGATGGACGGTGTCGTTGACTGTGCACTGCAAAAACAAGGTAGAATATCAAATTGTTATTTTTATTATTAATAATTGTTGACAAATATTGTCTAGAAACCATGCCAACCGTCGTGACACATCGAACACGCAAACGAGTTCCGAAAGAAAAAAAGTCACAAAATCGTATTAACAGTTGTTCCTAAAATTTTGCAATGTATAATTGAATATATTATACAAAATTAAGTACTAAAAAATAGAGATTTGCAATGTCGCCATGTTTTCAACTTTCAAGAACAGTGCTGTTGTCTACATCATAATTCCATAGAATGTACGTAATGTCATTCGAACAATTTAAAAATTCACGGGATATCATTGCTTCTATCTGTGAAAGATCATAGAGATAGAATGCAAACAGAAATCGATCAGATTCGGTTGAAATTATGCTCATTTTCACGCTACGAATCCTGGGGGTGCCTTGTACTTGGATGTATTGTGGCCATACGGTTTTACACCATCTATTTCTTACTCAATTTTTAATGAAACTCTAGAAATTCTCGATGATAATCTACGAAATATAAATTTTCCTGTAACAGACTTTAATTGTCGAGAAGAATCTGAAAAGTTCAGATTAATGGGGAAATATCCATTCAGTGGAATCATTGCCGCACTTGATGGAACCACCGTTGAAATTATGAAGCCACGTTCCAGCGAGATCGAATATCCTAGAAAGTATTATAACAGGAAAGGTATTTTTGCTATAGTTGTGCAAGCTGCGGTAAGTGTAGATTACAAATTTTTATTTGTTATCTCCAAGCACGCCGGTAGCACACACGACTCAACTGCACTTGAAAGAACCAAAATATATGATATATTTTCTGAGGCAGTTCTTCCTCCGTGAGCTCATGTCGTTGGAGATGATACATACAAAAACGCTGGGTCTCTTATCACCCCTTATTCCTGGAAGCTAAAAACTCTACAGGACTCCTTTAATTTCTATCACTCCAGCTGTAGAAGTTCTGTGGAGAAAACCTTCGGAATCCTCATTAATAGATAGGAAATATTATGGTCGCCCAATAAATTTTCTGTGAAATGTACCACGAAAATAATTATAGTATGTTGCAAAGTTCATTAAATTTCTGAAGAAAATCCTGAAAATATTTTTGAATTCCCACCAAACAACGCTGATAAAAACGCTCATGGTGAGCCTACCATACAGTTTTAGGACCTGTTGTACAGAGAATCCGAAACGAACAATTTCCGCAACCGCCGAAATAATAATAGAATATTCTCAATGAGGGATACAATAGCATCAAATTTACAAAATCTGGGCTTTGTACGAAGAGATGTCACCCGTTATCCTTCAACTTCTGCATAATTGTTTGTAGAAGATCATCTTATAAAGCTCTTTTCTGTGATGTTTTGGCTTGGTCCCGTATATTCTCCATTTTTCAATTGATTCTAATGTACTTCATAAACACGACCTTCTGCATCCACCGCTTCTTCTTTCATCCTCTTTAATTCCTCTCCCTCTATGTCCTTTTTTGTTTTGTCTGTCTGTACAATTGGGGCAAGTACAGACAGACTTTCCAATCCGCAAATTCTAATTTCATTGGAATTAGCGGACTACCTTTTCCCATACCCCAGTTTACGTTTCGGTGTTATTTAGTCATCTTCATCACTGTAGTTTGTAAAACCTTCCTCGCGTTGTGATTTATCTGGCAGTGATCTCGTGGTCATTTCCTGTAACATTGGAAACCTTTTTACCAAGCAATGTGTATACATAATGCAAAGATTTTCTTTCTGAAAAATCTTTAAAATTTTCAGAATCCCCTGACCACTGGCCTCAAATCTAATCACGCGTATTCCATAGATTTATTTCATTTTTTCGAATTTAGACTTCAAAAATGATGCATCTCTTTCGCAAAGTATTTTCCCCGGATCGATTCCGTCCAGATTTGCACGCGTTATCGTACTAGCAGGTCCATCGACAACCGGTGGTTTGAATGTTTCATCATTGAATAATGGTGCAATTTGTTCATCCCATCGATCTGTGGGTTGCGAATCTAATTCCTGCCTAGTTCAGCATAAAGGAATTTGCTATCTTGCCAACGACATTTTCGGATCCCCCAACACATGTAGTAGACGTGCAAACTTCGATGTCTGAAAGTCTGAAGGTCTCGTTGACTTAGAACTCCGAGGGTTCGATGATTATCCTCTTGAACCACGGGGGTTCGTCCATGTCTGTGTGCCCTCTGTAGTTAGTTTTCTTTTTTTGTGCCTCTGGTGTATTTCTTTTTCTAATTTTTTCCGTTGTCCATATTATTTTTTTTCATTGTCAACGTTTTTTGTCATATTTACGCTTATTGATTGACATCTATATACTGTTATAGCCATCTTTGAAAGTATATGAGCAGTGTTGGATTTGCAGTGCATAACTTCAAACCCAGCACTAACAATTACTTTAAGATGAAAAATTCTTGTTGCAATCACCACAGTTTTTTCTTTTTATTTCTGATTTCATTACAAAATTTGAATTCCTTCATTGATCCGTTTATATCATCAACACAAATGTTTGTTTAACTATACAATTGTCGCCGCCTCTTTCATTGATGAAGGTACTGTAAACCTTTCCTTACA
This sequence comes from Odonthalia washingtoniensis, assembly GCA_032358235.1. NCBI lineage: Eukaryota > Rhodophyta > Florideophyceae > Ceramiales > Rhodomelaceae > Odonthalia > Odonthalia washingtoniensis. The sequence continues at coordinate 4,104 of JAULBU010032431.1, forward strand.
ACTGTAAAAGACGGGCAAACGTGGTTCCACAGTATCATTATTATTGTCCAGTACAATTTCATCGTCACTTATTTCATGCCCTCCGTTACGTTCAATTCCATTTCCTAATTCTTCCAGATTCGGATCATTCATTCTTTCGTTGATGTCATTAATCGCGTTATCGTCAATAATACGTTGACTCATTACAGTTGCAGTTCACTACGTACTTTTCGTTACAAATATTATTGTTTATTAAAAGTAGATTGTAATTTTTGTTTCGTTCTTCGCCTTCGTGTCCGTCAATAACTCGATGCCTTCGGTCTGCGTATTAATTAAAATTAGTTTCTCCTTTCGGTTTCGTTTGTTGCCGTCGTGTCCGTCAAGATCTCGCTGCCTATTAATTAATATCAGTTTGTATTTTTGGTTTCGTTCTTCGCAGCCGTGTCCTTCAATAACTCGCTGCCTTCAGTCCTACGTATTAATTAAAACTAGCTTTTAATTTCGGTTCCGTTATTCGCCGTCGTATCCGTCAAGAACTCGCTGTGTTCGGTGCTGCGAATTAATTAAAATTGTACTGTAGTTTCGGTTTCCTTTGTTGTTGTCGTTTCCATCAAGAACTCGCTGTGTTCGGTGCTGCGTATTAATTAATATTAGGTTGAATTTTCGGTTTCGTTTGTCGCCGTCGTGTCCGTCAAGAACTCTCTGTTTTTGGTGCTGCGAATTAAATAAAAGTAGGTTGTAATTTCGCTTTCATTTTTCGCCGTTGTGTTCGTCAAGAACTCGCTTTGTTTGTAAAAAACGAGTTCTGTGTTCCGTTAGACGAAGAGACTTTCCGTCCCTTTGTGCTAAAACACATGAAATGTTTCTTCGCAATTTTGGCACAAACTTCATTTTTCAGGTTCTATTGCTTTATAGAACCAGCAATGCAAACTGTTCGCTTTTTCTACTCGTGCCTACCCAGAAACGGGAGTAACTCCGATTTGTAACATCCAAATTTTATGAAAAACCAACAATTATTTTTTCCAAGTCAGATTTTTTAACATCCTTACTGGCATCATCTCATTGGATAATTTCATTTTCTTCTTATTTTATTGCTGTTGCTAAATTTTGGTAAAAGCCTATGGAACGGCCCTGAGTTTTTCCAAAAACTCAAAATCAAACTCATCGTATTCCTGTACCCGTTCCATTAAAAACATCCGTTAAAAAGAACTTTATTCACCAGTGCCAGCTGTTGAGTTCCAAACTCAAAAATACAAACTCAACACTAGATATTACCTAAGAGCATCTCTAGTTAGGAGGCGTTGAGTTTTTCATTTAATTAATTGCCAAAGTAAACAAGGCTACATACAGTGAGCAGAAATATGTATACGACCATAGCGGAAAAGGGTATTTTATGGCAAATATTTATATAAACACTTGTCAAATGCAGCTGTTCAAAGTTGTGAACTGTACATATAATATGTAGATAGCCAATGAAGGACAGTGTAACAAAAAATGTACTGCTTGGAAGACAGCAGGGGGCGGGCAGGAAAGAAAATGCAATGGAGGTATTATGAAAAAGAAAGGCATGACAATGCCGAACAAAATTTCTGGGATATGAGCAGAGAAAAGAAAAAAGAATATGTACAGTTAATTTTATTGAGGTATGAATGCTGGAAAAACATAAATTGTAATTTAATTTAGAAACTGCTCATCTGACAATGGGTATTATTACAGTGATAATGACTATTATTACAAAGTGATGTAATTGTAGGTACATGGAAGTAAACACATCCATGAAAGTTTTTTGAAAGTAATCAGGTGAAAAAACATTATTGGATTTAAATGATTATTATCACGAACGGCATTAAATGGGAAGTGATGTGGCGCGGCAAAATAAAAGTTGGAATCATTTGCCACAGCAGAAAACGAAATAAGTGTAACAAGTTGGTTTAGGTTTTATGAACAAAGTATTCGACATTGGCAAGACCGGAAGGAAGAAACGGAAGCTCGGAAAGTATAACGTCAATACGTAACGGAGATTGCCATATAACGAAAAGACGTCAGAAATTTAAAAGACAAATTGATTTAGTTGAAAATGTAATAAAACTACAAGGAAAACAAAAAGTCATCAACAAAGAACGAGAACATATATTGAACGAAATGAAAAAAATTTGGAGAGTGATGTGAAAGAAAACAAAGAAGCTGTAAAAATTGAAACCCAGCATGGAGGATCTGTATCGGACTATAAATCTGAAAATGAAAGCGATAACGACGTGATTCAAAATGATTGTAATGATAAACAAATCAGAGATCAATTAAACGTATGTAAATTATTATATAATCGATAATGAATATATGGTTGCAAAAGAAAACCGTCTGTGTGAATTATGTGATATTTCAAATAAAGGGTACAATATGACCACAGACATAATAATCAATATAGCTCTTCGCGGTTTGCGTAATGGTAATTACGAATCTATTCGAATCGGCAGAAAAAAATGGAAACGTGGGAAGTACGAGCATTAGTAAAATGCTTCTGTAAGTTTGTAGAAATCAAGTACGGTTTGATGTTTTTGAAAAGATTACCTTCCGAAAAATACTTGGAACGCATAGAGGAAACATTTTCTAAGAAAGGGTTTCCTGGGTGTATTGGTTTGCTGGAAGAGTTATAATTGGAAAAACGCAAAGACATAAAAGCAAAGTGTCATGTGGCGAACATGAAAATAATTAAAAACAGTAAAAACCGAAAGCAATGGAATGGTGGTTGGATCTTGAAGGGTACTGGTCGTCTTGGGAAACTATGGACGTAACAAGTTCAGGAAAGGAAAATGCACTAAGCGGTTCTCCTGTACTGAATAATGTTTTCTAAGGCAATGTTTTCCCGCAACATAGGACTAGTTACATCATAAAACCATTAGAAACAATACGATGTATTCTTTATTTTAATGTAGATGGAAAATATCCTTCTTGGCCTATATTTATAGAAGGACGAGGAACATATGAAACTGACAAGGAAAGGTGTTTCGAAGAAAGTGTAACATTGTTACAAAGAGACGTGAAAACATTCTCATCGTTGAAAAGTAGATTTCGATTAATAAAATATCAAGAATGTAATCAGTATCTCGAAAATACTGCTATTATTCTTCATAACATGATGTTACGAATTGAGCAATATAATAGTGACCGAAAACGTGATGTGGCTGTTGATATAGTGATAAATGATAAATATTAACAGATGATTATTGAAAACAAGAGTGTTAATTGCGGTTATATAGAAGAATATAGAAAAGGAAATGGAGGAATGGTTGATATGCCAAAATTAAGTAATAATACGAATAACTGTAGCACCTTCGACAGGAAAGTTATGATGGGCAGCATGAAGTGACGAACTTTAGAAAATGATTTAAAGAATCATCTATTTACAAAGTTTAGTAAGAAAAATAACTAAGATTGTGTGTCAGTGAATGACACGTTGCAATGGTAGCTTCACAATGGCGTAAAATGACACTTAAAAGTATCAATACATGAACTAATAGGTAATGAACGAACCTGTTTTTACATAAGCAATTCGTACAACAGAGAACAGTTACAATCAGTAGTAAAAAATTGTAAAGTGATTATATCAACAATATGGACATGGAGAACGTCAATGATGAGATTATACGCAGGTTAATAGCAAGAAGGGAAAAACATATTGAGCACGTACGTATGTTGTGCTTAACGGTACTACAACAGCATTATGCGGCATTAGTAACTGTTAATTGAAACAGTACAGGTACGGGCTGTTATGGAAAAAAAGAACGAATAGGAAGAATAGTAGGAAGAAAAACCTATCTAGGCAACCTTCTACATAGATGAAATCATATTTAGATATAAATCCAACTTTCCCTGATGTCTTATTTAGAAGACGATTATCAATGCCGATAATAATATATATCCAAATTAAGGATGATATGCTAAGCTTCCGCAACTATTTCTGGAAGCAGCTTAAAAACGGTCTGGGTCACAGGTGCATACCTACAGATATTAATTTATTTTCATGTTAGAGGCTATTAAGTTAGAGAAATTGTACTGATAGTCTTGACGAGTGTGTATTCATGTCTGAAGAGTGAGTTCGTATATACTTCCGCCAATTTTGTCGGGATATCATGGAAATATATGGATCGCGTTTTTTGATAGATTCCCCTCTGCGGAGGAGGTTATTAGTATAGAACAGAAGTACAATGATCAAGTTTTCCCGGTTTCATTGGCGCCATAAACTCAATTCAGTACTCCTGGAAAAATTGTCCTGGGACCATAAAAGGACAATATCAAAAAAGTAGAGTTTCTAAATCAGCGACCAGTCAGTGTGAGTACTGGTGCGATAACGACCTCTACTACTGGTCATGGTTTGCAGGTCGCACAGGTACAAACAATGATCTCAATTTAATGTCAAGATCCCCTCTTTTCAAGGGTATATTATCAGAGGAATTGTCAATGTCAGTGACGGGTATCATGTAGTTACGAATGGATCTGCACGTCATAAGCTTCACTTTCTGGGTGATGGAATATACCTACGGTGGCCATTGTTTTCCCTACCCATATCCAGCTCAAACAATACACTGTAAAGGAAATATTCATTTAGACAGTAATCTGTCAGGAAGGATAAAGAAAGAATGTTCGGAGTGTTGCAGAGCATATTTGAAATCCTTCGAAGGGAAAGCAGGAAATGGGAGTTACACGAAACGATACGTATATCAAATACGTGTGTAACAATCCAAAATATTATTACATGCGCAAAAGATGTTTGTAATGGAAACTTTGACAATATTACTACTGATGATATTAAAGATTTCATGCGAGAAGAAACGGTATGGATGATGAAATCTGCTGAAGAACGGAGGATGAATATAACTCGAATGAATAGTGAGACCGGCACCAATATTGACGAAGAAGCGGAGCGATTTCTGTTGAGGGATTTACAATTCACGGACCACGATGAGCACTTTCGACTACAAAAAGACCTCGTAGCGCATAACAACTAAATGAATGGTTGGGAATAACAGCATCTGCACGTACTGTTACAACTAAAATGTTGGCAAATAACATTGTAGACGGGTTCTGATAATTATCAGTTGGAAAAGGTACGGTAGAACTGTGATTGTATTACGGAAATATATTTGTCTCTTAGTAGGTTCTGAATGGATATTTAGATATTAAAAATGAATTATAAATGGGTATAGACTCCTATAATAAACTATAACTTTCAACGATAAGAAAATGAAGAAGTGAGCAAAGAAGAAATAGTAGGTGGGTACATCATCTGCAATAAATAACAATGGACAATCCGAGAAGTTCAACGTGTGCGTTTAAGGGTTAGAACAATGAAAATTTCTAATGTTCTGATGATGTACGAGTAGGTAGGGAACGTTTTTGTTCCGTAAATACATCACCAGTGATCGTTACATAAGGTTAAAGAAATCATTAACCGTCACTGAATAAATCAGAGAGTGTATAGCATGGCGTGGTCTCCGGAACGGAGGTGAACATATGGGCAGCAGGTGTGATGCTGTACAATTTATTGAACATGCAACTGCCGTTTTGGGGCGATAATCCTTCAGATGTTTTTAAACAAGTACGTCTAGGACGGTCCACATTTACGAATCACTTTGACAATGTCTCTGATGAGGGAAGGTCATTGATTCAGTCAATACTCAATGTAGACAGGCGAAATCAACCGACTTCCCATACATTTGTGTTGCACAAATGGTTCGACGGTTTCGGTAATGGTGGAGAGATGGATTGAGAACAAGCGGTATTCCATGATGGAATTTTGACTGTAAAAGCGTCATTGTTTGAATGCTATGAGGAGTATTCACTGAGCGAAGGGGTGCGTCGATTCAGGAGTGCGGTCACATCGGTGAGATTGGTGGTTAGACTATGTAATAATTCAATGAGCGAACGTGATGCAGTGGCAAGTAAACGATGTAGAAAGAAACGATTACAATTTAACATATCTGGTATTGACATTCCTCTCATGAATAAATAGGATTACAATCTGTGTAATACGCAGCACTGGGTGGCGTTTTGTGTGGTACTACGTGTTAGTGTATAAGTTAGTACTAATACATTGGCATAGATGTCTTTGTTATGGGCATATCTGTAACACGGTGATGAATGTATGGCAAATAGTGATGATTGCACGGATTTGTTGATTTCCTATAGACGAAACGCAAAATACTTTTTACAAAAAGGAGTAAGTAAGACTGAAAAACAGGCAAACATAAAATAAATAAATGAAGACTGTTTCTTTGAGATGAGAACGAATTTGAAAATGTGAAAGACATCAGCATTACCAAATGTTGTCGGCAATGAAATAAATTACAAAATATTATGTGAAAATGGAGGAGAAATAGTTTTATTATTTATATATATATACATATTAAAGTTGTTTATGCTCCTAAAGATGTCGAACATCAACATCTTTGAACTAATAAAAGGACAGAAAAAATTACAATTACACAACAATGACTATCACAACCACAATCACCTACTCGAGTACAGTCTACATGTTACCGTTCCCCACGTTCCAAATTATGAAACAAATATAGTGTTAGTAACTCGCGTAAAGTGTATATCAATCATCAAGGAAGATGATATATGTTGAGGAGTGAGCGGGTGTGTAAGTTGCAGGTAAATATGCCGAATATGTTTGCCTGCAATATCATATTTCCTATCGACAGTGTCATGATTGCATCACATTGTGGTACTACACGGCTCACTTCTTTCATGATATTTATTTTTTTAAGTTTGAGATTGTACCTGGCAAGGTACAAGCGATTATAAACAGGTCGCCATCACAGAACATGGTCACGGTGATGGTTCTCGCCTACAATCGCGACTACTTATTGGGACTAGACATGGTAGTGGAGAGCGAGGAGCCTTACCTGGAGTACTTGTAAAAATATCTGACCTTTGATTAATAGTAATAAGGTATACTGATGTTGGTAGTAGAAACATACGTGGACATGGATGGTCATTTCTGACCATCTCAAGCAGTTCTAACGATGGAGTAAGGATGTGTCATCGATATGATTATCGGAATGGGTTGTTAGCGAACAAATTTCGCATAGTTTATATGAGATTGTGACATTTTTATCGTTGTTGCTTGGATTTTATGAAGTCATGTATCAAAGGTCAATTAATATATTATATCATTGATACTGATTAATCAGTAGAAACGAAATTTAAATAAAGGATAACGGACTTCTTTTTAGATACTATTTGCTTTGTTTTGATACTGACTTTACTTGGTTCCTTACATAATTTTTGTAACGTTTTCTTTTTCTCACCCTTCACATGAAACATATAACTGGCATTGCTTGATTTTCTAATTTCACCATTCAAATGTTGCATTATGTCCATTGCAATAGAACAACATCATGTTGTTGATGGCATCAACCATTCAGAATAATGGTCATTGAAAAAGTATATCTCCAAATTGTGCCCGCATTTAAAATTTAAATTTTTGTAAAATATTAGCGTACAGTCATTTCTAACTTCCATGTCACTACATCTTTCGCCTTTTCATGAGTGACATGAAATCAAAGCGTTATACACCATTACCGACCTTTACCAGCATTTTTCACACGTTAAACGATGTTGCACCTATTTAACAATATCATTGTCCATGTTAGAAGTTTATGATACGGTCACATTTATCTTCTTCTCTTAACATATCATCTGTAATGTTGCATATGTCTATTAACATCCGAACCCCATCTGTACTTTACGAAGTATCTTCTATAGTTCAGTTATTCATATTCATACAGTTATTTCTATTTGCACAATATAGAAGTTGCTGCTCGTAGATAGTTAATACGGTAATACTAATGTACTTTAAGATGTACTACTAACTGATTCATGGAAACATTTGTCAACAACCATGAACTTCATAATAAAGTAATCAACAACTTTTATATTATACCTTTTGAAAATTATTGTTCCGTACATAGCATAAACTCTTTAACAATCACTCATATTATAATTTTCTTTTCTTTTTAAATACATACAATCACTTAACTCGTATTACCATTTGTTACTCACATCATTTTTAACAGGAATATATTAAAATATATTTTATTATTTCCATAACTACTCTTCAAAAAATGTCTCAATAAGTCCTCGACATTTTTTGCTATTACATTCACAAATTGATAATGTCTCATCTTTTCTGACCTTCCCCTTGTAGTCTAATGTTAATTCTGTCCCTTTCTTTATAGTTTTTATAGAATAAAGGAATGCAGTTCTCCATATTACTTTTCCATTTTCCGTATACATTTTCGTAAGCAGTTCGCAATTTGAACTACAGCTTTTCTTTGCATACTTGCATTGATTTGAACGCGGGCCTACTTCATCTACGTAAATTTCGTCTTCTACTAACTGTACCATGTACTCCGCGCTCCCACCTTCTTTCTTATATTCCATTTCGCGATGATCGCATTCCAATTTTGTTAGGCTGTCACCTTCATATTCCATAATAACTGTTCCTTTACTTACATCTTGTTCTAAGAACACTCCCATGCCGCAACTACTTGTTTCCTTGATTTTACAGTTTTCATGTCGATGTTATATTTTTCGCTCATATCGCCTATGCTCCGTGTTCAAATATCATCACGCATACTATGTAGTATGCGTGATGATATTAGAACACGTAGTACTCAATATAAATTCGGAGTAACACTGAGGATGGCCAGACCTGTCTATTGAAACTATTTGACTTGATTACAGATGTTCTGGTCGTATTCTTTATATTGTGGTTGATTGATGTTGCTTCTTGTTCTTGAAGTTGTAATAATAAATAAAAGAAGGTGAGATTATTATATTATGTTGTTATATGTGAACATGGAATGTGGTTATCATATACTTACTTCTTTTTTCTGTTTAAAAAATATTCATATGCAATTTTTCCATATATACACACCAGTTGATCATGAAGTATGTTCTTCTTATTTTTGTTGCATACCTACCACATCGTAACTTTTCTTCATCTTGTCTTTAATATATAAGAAATGTATCATCCATTTAGACATTACTACAATTTTTCTCATTATTTATCCATTCTCTATTATGCCCTGGACATATCCATATGTCTACAATTCTTCCATAACAGTTATCCAAATATTGTAATATTATTTCAAATTATTACTATACCGTTCTTCATTCATGTTTCGGTCGTGGGTGCTACATTTCGTGCACAGGTCTGTACAATCTGTTCAAGTCATAGATTATCATTGAGTCATAGATTATCATTGACGGAATATATCTTAGTGCCTCCCCATTTATTTCCCGTGTTTTGAACTGATAACACCTTTCTGTCATGACCAAGTTATTTCTTACATATATTTGTAAATTGTGAAATAAGTTTTATCCATAATATTATCCTTCCGCATCCATCTTCATTATTCACACATTTTTTTATACAAAATATATCGTTCCATACATTACTATCAGAAAATCATTTCTTAATACTTAACATTAACACATTTCCATATTAATGTTTTACTGACATATCTGATTACTTCACGAACGTATTATTACTTTTTTAATATAGTCTTCTCCAGAAATAGATTCTTTTGTTATTTTTTCTACAATATCATTATATTTCTGTGTCCCTTTACTATGCAAGGTAAGACTTATGTACAGTCGCTCTATTTTTCCACTTTTCCGTTTCTCTTTACTTACTCTTTTCATAATTCGATTGGTTTCGTCCATGGCTTTTTTAATAGGTTCAATTGACTTTTGTCTACTACTTTCTACACTACTCCCTCTATTTCTACGTTTCAATAACTTGATACCTGTCAGTCTACTTGCTGATTTCTTCACTTCACTCTGCTCATTATCGTCAAACACATCTCTATAGTTACGTCCAACATTTTGACGAAGAGGTGACCGGCGTGACCAGTTTATTTCGTTTCCCATCCGGGTCGTTTTCTTCTCATTCCTGAACATTGGCAATACGAGATCACAAATTTATATTACCATTCTTACTCGTAAGTTGTGTTGTTGTGTCAGATGGTGCCGCTCCTTCAACTTTCTTAATACAATCAGAACTAACGTAGATATTTCTTCTGTCAATTTGAACACCTCCATTGCTATCTACTCCCCCGAACTTTGGAATTGTAGACAAATATTCGGCTGTATATATATACTTGAACATTGTGCCTATTCCGGGGTTGCTGTCCTTCTCCTTCCGAGGGAGCCCTACGACGACTCTGATATATTGCATGCGTTAATTTGTAGAGACCTTCTTTTTGTTCATTACAAGTACGATTCATTCTTAGTACCATGCGATAACAGGCATTCCATAGTTGACAGTCTTTACTGACATTCGACCACATGCTTCTTATGGATTCTTTACTGCGACTTAGCCCATACAGTTCTGTACAACATTTCTCTATCCCATTCCATAAGTTATCCTCTGTTTGTATCAGTTTCTGAGTTTTAGATACACATTCCTTTGCTAAAATCAATACCTCATCACAGCTCCACTGGGGATCACTTCTCTTTTCTGCTACTAGTTTATTTTTTTCCTGGACTTCGACCCTTTTGGACGCCCACGTACAATATTTATTTTCCGCTTTCTATTATTCTCAATTGCCTCATCTACTCCAATTTGTGATGTTGGCATATATGTAGTACCGCAGTCCCTTTCTCGTTCATTTCCTGGAATATTTTCTGCCCATTTCGATGCACATTCAATATCATGTCCCTTATTGTTTTCCCCACTTATCCCGTTATATTCTCCTGTCTTCTCCTCATCATTGTCCCTTATATGTGCTTTCTCATCACCTACGCTCTTAATTGGTGGGGTTTAAAACATTTTTTTGTCAGTATACGGTAACACAGGTTCCATACTATTTTTAACATAATAACTTTCTTTTTCTGTTTCCGTTCCCATCCATTCTATTTATTTTGAACATGGGTAACTTATTCTACTTTGCAAACATTCTACAGATCCATCCCATTGTTTACTTTTCCATTCATTTTGATTATTTTCTATTTGTGCAGCCGTTTTTGATTGAAGTTTATCATGACATATTTTTACAACGCTTTCATGTTTCCATCTACTCTTCGATATTTCGTCGTTTCCTTTACATATTATTACATTCGCATCAATAACTTTCTTTAGGTTGTTACTTATATCAACATTCTTACTTTCATTGTCAATTATTTTATAGTTTTTGTAATATTTCCTTTCCTCTCGTACATCTCATGTTCCTTCATTTCTACCTTCTTCATTATATTGACTCCGCTAGTTGCAGCTATATTGCAATTTCGTTTGCGGCTACTTTCATATTTTATATGCTCCGTTGGTTGTTGTTTTTCACGGATTTTATTATTAACAACTTTTTCTACTTCATAATTATTGCTAGTTCTTATAATTTCCTGTACAGTTGATATTATTGTTCCACACGTTACATCCTCTTCCTTTTCTTGCTCTACATCCCCATTGCATACTATTGCTTTCGTGCAGTTACTACCACCATATTCCCCAATCCTTTTTCCACCATTACAACATTTGTTGGACTTTTCATTTGTAATCTATATTGACTTTCTCCATCATTACTATCATCAATAAACTGGACTTCGTTTCCCCATTCTTTCGTTTTCTTGTATTTATCATTCGTCTGTACCGTGCCAGTTGGTATACATGTTTCTTCGTCATTCTCATTTACAGATACCATCCATGTCTTGTTTTCGTGTCTTTGCTTTTCAACATTTTCTTTTCGTGTATTCATAAATTCTGTAACAGGCAGTTTGTCCCGTTCACTATTTAATGTGTGTGCCCTTTTCTCACGGCTTTTATACATTTCCTGTTCTTCATCTACCCCTTTTCGTACTATTTCTTGCGTAGTTTGAAAACGCATTACGCGACGAGGCGGTTGGTACACATCTTGACTCTCCATGTCACCTATTTCAAAAAATAATGGACCACATTTCGGTTAGTATGAATGGATAGTGCGGTACAGAAAATTTCGAATTAGTTGAATAATCGCACGGGTTGTTGTTGGAGTAAATTGACTGAATTTACAGGTTCGATGTCGCCACAATTGTGGAACAGTACAAAGCGCATACGACGGCATGGGGAGGAG
>JAULBU010032442.1:0-16196 GCA_032358235.1 Odonthalia washingtoniensis
ATTGAGTATCAAGATCGTTGGGTTAATAATGAGTTTGCGGTGATAATTGGAGATTGTTGGATTGAATTGATGGTGAGATTTGATCCGTGGCATCTTCAATAATTTTAGCGTCGGGTTTTACAGCGTCAATGACTGTTTCTCATCGTAGGTAGGCAAACATTGGTTGTCACTGTCGGCCACCGGGACACAAGATGACGGTATCGGCTGTGTGGATGTTTCAGGAGGAGTAAATTTTAATTGATCATTCAAAGGTTTTATTTCGGCTCTCAACGTTGCATTATTCCAATATTTCAGATCTTCCTCTCCTGTCGAAGACGAAGAAGACGGCGGTCAGAGCGGTTCACTGATAGCGCACAGTGGTATAGTGGGCAGGTGCACAAAGGCATTGTATAGTGGCGTGTGAGGGCGTCGTCGAAGACAGCGGCGCCAGGAAGATATTGATAATATTGATAATGAAATGAGAGGACGGGGAAGTGATGATGAGAAAGAGAGAACCGATGAGGTTATGACAAAAGACAATGGGAATGAAATCCGACGTCCAAATGATCAAACTGATGTTTTTAATGAGCAGTTGTTTTTATGCTTTACTTGTATTGAATACAGCTACAATGGTAGGTTTCGCATATAAATAAAGAAAATAATCGCTGTTTTTAATACACTACTTGCTTGAATACACTACTACAACAAACGACTGAATCTGTCTTGGCACTATATCCCAGAACGATAGCCCTGGAGAGGTTCATCGTTTAACATGAAAAAAATCCTACCTTACCTGCAGGAGTAACTACTAATAAAATGAGTTGTTCTACCACAGGTGCCGTAACGCACAACACGAGAAGAAGAATGCTTTCAATAAATTATAAAAAAATAAGGGTTTTAATATGTCACGCCCCTGTATAGCATGACAAGTCCAGGGTTGGTGCAATGGAACAACTTTTAAAAAATATAAAGTTGTTCTGAGGGCGATAATACAAAAAACTGTGTTTTCAGCATTCCAAGAAATATTTCTTCACTAGAACAACTTCTGCTATTCATGGAGCAACTTAAGTGCTAGTTGTTTTAAGATCGCGAATATTGACGTATTGTACTTCATTTTTTAGTTTTTACGTAAAAACCAATTTCAATTTTCTATAATTTCTTTCGGTCCAAGTGATTTGTAAACATTCCAGACTCTCATGATTCAAAATTTTGAATGTAATGCAATAATTTTAATATTTTACAATTTGAACCAGCATACAAAGACTTGGCATATTGAAAGTTTCAACAAAAACATAGAAATATTCGAATAATTACATGATATTTAAAATGTTGAAACTAATCATTTTTATCAATGATGAATTGATCTAATTAGAAAACGGTCAAAATTTTAAATTTTAATGTTTTAGAAATAGATGTTTTTAACTGGACTTCGTAGATAAATTACAGCCTTGAACATCATAACTCAAACCCTATGTTAAAGAACTGATTTAACAATGGGGAGAACTAAGTCTATGAAAAAGAATTTTACACCTATTACAGCTTCGAAACGTAGGGAAGAAGCGCAATAAACCTCCAGATCAGGTGTGAAGGATGGTAGCTCAGATCTATATTTAAGAAAATGGAGACAATTCAGACAATTTTGTCTTGATGAAAAAATACAGGAGGGCAATGGAGTTATAGATCCGGAAGAGGCTCAGCCACGTGAAGAAATAGTAGGGAAAATAGTAGAATTTTTTCACTTCAAAGTGGCAGAGGAGGGGTGTGATGCTGGTGAAGCCATAAATATAAGAAGCTCTCTGGAAAGTGTATACAAAAGAATATTCGAATGTGTGGGAGAATGGAAGGTGATGCAAGATGGTTCAACAGAGGGATCTCCCCTAAACTCTATTATGGTCAATGAATTAGTGCAGTTTTATAAAATAGAAAAGAAGAAAATTAGATACAAAAGAGCCCTTCCATTTAGGTATAGATATATGCATCAAATATGGACGTCACCTAAAGATAAAAATGACTCCATTTTTTGTGCATACACTATGGCTGCATACTCAGTTTGTTTTACATTATGGCTTATAATTGATGAACTGTTGAATCTTAAAATATCAGATATTAAGATGAACGAGTTAAATGATGAAAATGTTCCATATCATCTTGTGACGATGAGAGATAGAAAGTATATGAGAAACTTTGATGGACAGTCATACGAATTGTATAAACAAGTTGATGAAGAATGTATTTGTGCATAAACTCATCTTATAAAATGGTTCAAAATATATAAGAAATGTATGGGACGAAAATTTATTGAGAGTGATCCAATTTTTCCCAAGTGTTATGACTGTTTAAAAAATATATTTTATGGTGAGTGTATGTCACAACAGACTTTTATGAAAACAGTGAATGAACTCATCAAAACCCGTGGAATTGTTCCAAAAACGTCTTTATCTTTCATTTTCAAATTACCCCAAAAGCGCCACAATTTTTTGACCTCAAAAAGTCCCAAATATGCCACCGGTTTTTTAGAGAATCACTTTAGGATATCGTTGGGATAATACTGCCCATAGTAGCAACATTAATTTCCAAATATTCAAATGACAGTCAAAACAAAATTGAAAACACTTTCACTGGTGTGTCTCCAAAATCATTTCGGAAATCTCAAACGAGTCTCAAAATATTTTTGCAGTGACTTTGATGTTGTATTGTGATGTTCTGTGAAAACAAATTTGAAGATTTGAAAACACAGTCAAAATTATTTTGTATTCATTTTCGGGGGAGGGGAATATAATTATATATCTGTACATATATATATACGTTTTTTTGTTTTGGTGGAATGTGGATATGTTTTCCAAAAATCATTTGAAAGTTTCAAGAAACTGTCAAAAATAATTTGATTTCGTTTCGGGTGGTATGGCATAACATTTTCCTGGACATATTTAAAGTTTCCAAATAATGTCGAAAATTATTTGATTTTGTTTTGGTGGAATGTGGATATGTTTTCCAAAAATCATTTGAAAGAGTCAAATTATTGTGAAGAAAGCATGAAACTTTATCGGAAGTATTTTGGGACAATGGCGAGAGATATATGAAAAAGAATATTATTTATTTCAGAATACTGCACGAAATTGTTTGGAAATATTCTGCATATCCGCACACTATGCTACTAGTATTGTGGTATGCAGCATTTCACATATGGCAGGGTTCGTGTCACATATATCACGGTGACACTAGTATGACATGCCACATATTTCGCATTGACCAGTAACTGAATAATGATTTTGGATTTAGTTACCAATGTTGTTTTGATTGCGGATGATGTGATGGAGTTAATCGAATAATTTTCTATTTCGTGTTGAGAAAAACTGTTATGATGATTTTGGATTTGTATCGAAGTTCAGTGGCGACAGTGTGCACTTGGTTAGAGCAGTATACTGCGCTGGTATCAGTTTTGAACACATGGTTTAATAGCACAAAATCGGGAGCTGGTGCATTTGGTCGTGCCTAACTATCCAACAGTGCGGAAGATAGCATACGTGGAAGTTTTGGAGGCTCCGTCCCGTGATATTCCTGTGGTAAAATAGAAAAATCATAATTATCGCCAGGAGTTGTTGTTTCTTCGTGTGGGAGATCGTTTTAATCAAATTCTTTTGGACGCGCAACAATAGTGATCACATTGTTTAGATTTCCATGGGAGTTTTGTTCAATTGGTAAACTAGGGCTATGTCTACAAAATTGATTAAGGAATAAAACAAAACAAGGTCGTGGTTAGAAACCGGTCAATGAAAAAACTGTACGAATAAATAAATATTGTTGATCGAAAGGGCACAACACAGTGAGATGTTGGATAAAAAAATTGAGAGCGAAAGTAAAAGAGGATGGGGAAAAATATGTTTCCAATTGCTATCGAAGATGAATTTGTATTGAAAAGTGTCGACTGGTAGTAATAAAACGGTTGTGAAGTCATTTTGATGCGTTCAATATAATGCATATTTAATATTATATCCATGCCATGCACCTGTTACATAAAATGAATGACCGCCGAAGTTCTAATAGTTGTGCTTGATGTTTTTCAACAGATGGTGGAACATCCGTTTGCGGTGGAAGTAAAAGAGGTTTAGATTTTAGTGACGTGGATGATGATGATTTAGTACTGATATCATCTGTACAATGTGAAACATTACATCACGATATCTTTCTCATCGTCTTCAACCCCAAGAGTGACAGCAGACACAGGCGTGGCATCAGACCCAGGTGTGGCAACAAACCCAGGAGTAGCGACAAATCCATGTGTGTAGACCGATGCATATGTGCCGAGAGATCCAGGCGTGACGGCATATGTATGCGTGGCCATAGAGATCGGCGTAGCGACGGCAGTAGGTGTTCTGGGTGTAGTGGTCGGCGTAGTTACAGAAGCAGGTGTAAAGTTAATAATAATTTGTTTCAATTAATTTTAAAACGTGTAATGATTCAATAATTAATTTAAAAAACATTATTCATATTCAATGAAAGTTATACATCGTATTAATGCTAAAGATGTTGAAGCAAATTACTTGCGATGAAGACTAAAAAGTTTTCTTTCTTGTTATTGCGGTGGGACACATCGGTTCTTCGAAGAAAAATAACTACCTCTAAAACTGCAAATATCTTTCTGATAAATGCAGTTTTAGAAGTTGTTTTTTCTCATCTTGCCACAACAAATGGAAGTTCCATTTGTTGTGGGAAGATGAAAAAATGTGAAAAAACTCACCTAGCAGTGCTAAGTAAGTTTCCTCACACCTATAAAATGAAATGCTGAAAGCCGAAGTGGCCGTCGTCTCAATTGTGATGGAAATGATGATGATGTTCTCCATGATAGATGCATGATCATTGATATCATTGATCAATTATGATACATGAATCGTTGTGATAGAGGTTTCCGTTGAAGGTACGGATGTTGTAGTCACATGCGCTAGAGTTGATGGCGCAGTTAAGAAAATTGGGGATGATGCAGTATTGAGATTGGTTACAAGTGTTGATGGAATGAGAGAATGGATTCGAAAGAAACATGGTATGAAACTAGCTTCTCTAGTATATTCTCCTGTACTTGGTTTTGGTTGTATTCCTCCTTTCACTAGAGCAGGTATTCCTTCTATATTAATTGTGAACCATGGTGTTGACTTGTCTGTGATTGCTTCTGTACTAGCTTGTAGATTATGGGTCTCTGTGCTGGCTGGCATAGGCTATCAGTCTATTAAAACTATTGTAACCTATTGAATATATATATATATATATATATATTATATTATATATGCATACTAAAAGATTAAATTACTACGGTACAACATAATATAACCAAAAATAACAAAACAATATATATTTTTCCTTATGCTAGATTTGTTTGTTTTTTACAAAACAAATCTAGCACAAGCGTATAATAAAATCGAAAAACTTTACCAAGTATGTTTGAATATAACAAGTTGGTTTCATTAATGTGTTACATGATGTGCTGAAGAATATTGTGACATTGGATGTTCATCAGAATGAGCGGCTGCTAATTTTTCACTTTCTATTTCAAGATCGAAACTGGCAGCTTGCAAAGCTGCAATATTTTCATGGGCATTAGGTAATCGCATGTATTTCCATTGTCTCATCATTCTTTCTACCGTAGCTTCTTTAGATTGAAATGGTATATGAGAAAATGAAAGTTCCACTTGTTGTGACAAGATGAAAAATGTGAAAAACTCACCGAGCACTTTATCATTACCTATATCTTGATTCAATATTCCTGAACCCCTATGTTTAAGGTGTTAGTCCGTTTCAAATATAATTTGATTGTTTCTAACATAATGTTTTATTTTTGAGATCATCTTTGGGGGTCAACATAGTAAAAACTTTAATTTACATGAGATTATGGAAACGGTCTCATTAATTGGTACAAAGTTTTAGCAAGGATCTACACTCTTTCAGCAAAGAGTGAAGAAAATTGTTCTCTCTATTATAATAATAATAATACATTAAACGTTTTGCAAATGAGACCGTTGCCTTCTGGTTTATTATTATAACCGAGAGTATTAAACTCGTACCAGAATCTGTTATCTTCAAATTACTAATCGACTAGTATTCATACCCACCCAACTCCTAAGTAAGAATTTTAGCGAAGAAGTCACAATGACACAGACTAGACCTAATAGGAGAAGAAAAAGTTCAAGGTATACAACTCCTGCATCTCCAGTTGATCCATCCCAGCCGGCACCATCTACGCCTGCATCTCCAGTTGAACAATCCGAATCGGCACCATCTACAAAGATTTTTCTTCATGGTGGGGAAATTGGACCATCACCATCGAAACCAAAACGAGTTGTTGCCAATCATTGGCAGGACAGTCCAGTAAAGTTGTTGTGGATCTATCCGGAACAGATGAATACAACAGTTACTATGGATGTTCGCAATGAAGTGAATGAGATAATGAATGAGAGGCGGAAAAAAGTAACCGAAGTACACGAAGAGTGAAATCAGTGGGACATAAGGGTAGTGAAGATGTTTAAAACGAAGATAAAGGTATAGTACTTGGAAAAAGGAAAAGAACTTGGAAAAAGATCGAAAGAAAAAAGAGAAAGAGAGGACGTACTGCACTCATCATGTGAGGATGATTATGATGAATAATCGCTTATAAGAAATGGTTTACATACAAGGAGAAGAAGATGGAAAGGTGTTGCTGTGGCAAGTCCTGGCCAAGAAAAAACGATCCGGCTAATGTCTACGACCAACTCAAAAGAAATCACGAATCTTCCAAAAGAATTTCTCAGGAACTTTGTTCCACTTTTTCTCTTTGGAAAGAGAAGTGTAAGAAACTAGAGAAAGAATTTATCAGCGCGAAATTAGAGGCTGAGTGTGCCAGTACCTATACCAAAGGCTCATATGTCTCATCCTTGATTTCAAAGACATAATCTGGTATACCTTCAACATCATTAAAAGTGAAAAGGAAGGACGTTTATAGAGAGAGGTTTCTGGAAGGTCTTAGTACCATCGACATTCCGTTCACGATGGCCAAGTACATGTACCAATTATATGATTGTGGGACGACGTTCTATCACCAATAAATATCTGAAGTATGTATGTCTCGGTTCTATGACATGCACTGTACAATTGAATGGGCATCAAATGTCATTAGTGATGAGTATCGTGTTTGTAGAGATTGGAGAGGAATAGGGATGGAAGTAAAAGTATTTAAAGCAGAAATAATTGAGGGAAATGAGCATCGTTCAGAGTCCCTACTAATGAAAGCCCACCTCGAAAGTTATGAAGAAGATTAAAGTTCTACTAGTATATACGTTACTTCATTGTTAAATTCAATTTGACCAATGGAGAAGTCGTGGAAAGGTACATTCTTCACCGCTGGCCCGGATGGCCTCAGTAACGATTTAGGTCAATTTGCTACCACATTGATGAGACACGGCATGAATAACTTACCTCCTCCGGAATTGGAGAAAAATATTCAGTGTTGCATCCAAAAGTAAGTGGATGGGAAATAGATTCGAAGTGATATGTACTCAGACGTTCAACATACGAAAGAAGAGTATGAAAGACACATTTTTATGGCTCTTGAATATGAACATATGACTGTCTCGAAAGCTAAGAGGTCTGTAGTATCGTCTTCATTCAGTCAATTCCAAAAAAAGAAAGTGAAAGAGATGAAAAATGCATATTCAAAAATGCATCCCATCCTGCTAAATGGACAGAAGGACACTACTTGGTGGAGAAAAGCAAAACATGAAGAGATTTGTGCTACAACTGTATCTGATTTGATTGCAGACTCAGGTAACTCTCGTAAATCACGTAGTGTGAACAGGCTGTTCGGGAATGAGGCTGCTTGTAAAGAGTTTCATGATTTTAGAAAGTGTGTAACGAAACCTCTACTGTTATGACACTCATTCGCCTTGATGCGATTGTAACAGGAATTTTCGATGTTTCAAGTTTTGAAGAACCGACAGATAGTGAAGAAAATAATGACGAAGGGGAGACGGGCAATAGAAACTTGGAAAATGATGACAGAGATGGAAAAAGAAATGTGCAAGAAGGAAGTCGTTGAGAGGTGGTCGGGTTCCTATGGAATCGGTTCGCAAATATATGAACTTGCTTACAGTTGCTGCTTCTCAATTTCTGTTTGACGCCTTGCGTTTCTTCATGGAAGGAATGGTTTCTATGGAAAGAAAACAGATACTTCGAAAAGAATTGTAATTGGAAAAAAGATGGACCTCTACTTGACAAACTGAGAATTGATGATAGAATGTACAGAAAAGCGTTCAGATACCCTGATAATAAGATGTTTTACATCGCTTTTAACAAACAAGCCTTTTATTCGTTTATCTTTTTATGGTTCTGATCTATCCCCGAGTGCTACATTTCACATTCCAGAACTATTACAGGGGAGTTCCAACAATTTACTGACATTGAAAACCTGAATATTGTTCACGATAGTGGTGAAGAGGAATCTTCTTCTAATGGAGAGGAAGGTAGTGATTTAGAAGATATTGGTATAGGTAATGAAGATATTGACGAGGGAGAGGACAGTGGAGATGAATCTGACGAATAATACACTGCATGGTAACTTTTTATCGTTCCAAAAAAAAGATTGAACCACACAACGTTTTTATTGATTTTTGGTGCTTTAAGGCACCAATGAAGATGTATAAGTACCAAAGATAATTATTCAATAAAGATTTCAAGTAACCAATACCATTGGTTTTGGTACCAAGTTATGTCTACTGAGATTGTAGCCAGTTGTTTACTGCACCTGTATAGATGTAAAGATATATATATATATAACTACGATAATGTTTCAAAATATGATCAAGATCTGTTTTAAGATACCAATAAAATTCACTTGTTCTACCAAGTTAACTGTAGATAAAAATATTTTATTTGGTTAATCTATGGGGTGAAAATGTTTAGAATCGAATCAATAATTTTAAATCCTGTGGAACGAGTAAAGAGAATAGTAGGAAAATGAAGTATAATTTGACCCAAAACCACACCTTCCATATATGATCTGCCCAACGTCCGTAGTTCAGGCAAAGAATTCCAAGTTACGTAAATGTATCTTAATCAAAGATTGTAGGGGTGGGGACATGCATAAAACAGAAATTTGATTTAGAGAACTGAAAGTTTGAAGCGAATGCACCATTTTCTTTATCCCATTTCGTTGTCGGATGAAAATAGTTTTTTGAAATTGGTGAAATGTACTTTCATTCTGATTGGATGGAATAGTTTCGACTTCCGACTGTGAAGATACGTTGTTCTTGTTATATTACCCGTAACCTTCAAAAATTCTATTACAACTACGCTCAAAGAAGAAATGGAGCAGACACATCTCGTCATCAGAGCTACATTGGGTAACTCCCTTGACTGTTGAACATCCTTCCTTTGGATTCTTTTTGCTGACATAGAAGTGATATTTCCTTCAGTTGTAATTCCGATCCATCGAATAATAGTAGATGAATCATGAAACACAACGTGCATTGGTGTTGTGATTGGATTGGCTGTTAAAACAGTTGGAAGCGACGGAAGATAGCGGACGCCAGACCGAAACTTTCTGTGAATATCATTACCTATTAGCTTGAAATGAACCAAGCTGCAATTGACGTTGAAATCAATTGGACATCTGCGAAGCAATGAATTATTAGGACTATCTCTTTCTCCCAATAATCTAGTGTGCGGAGGATTCATCAGTTGATTCAGATGATATTTCATATACATCCTTGTTTCCAGTAACCGCATTTCAGATGCACGCTTTTCTTCAAAATTTTCCAATGATTTCATCCTAGGCTGAACTTCTCCCACCTCACTATGAACTGAATGTAATAGATTATTCAAATTTGATATATCCACTTCATATTTGTATTGGAAAGAAATCAGTTCCTTAGCAGGGGAATGTTTTACATATTTGATACAAGTTTTGTCCTGCACATCTGCATAGTCAGAGTTGTATTTCAGTGTACTTTTACCCCTTTTCTTAGGATTAGTGCGGCCACTTGCAAACTTCCATGTTGTTTCGGAGCCTTTAGGAAAGGAATTGCTTTCGGAAGAAGCCTGAACTATATTAGAACTGAGAAAGATGATTTTCCATTTCTCTTCTTGGTAGATCCGAAAAAGTTTATCGCATCCTTCAACAATTCTTACTATTGTTTAGAGCGTACGCATCTAGAGGTAATAGCAGTTATTGATAAATAAATTTGTTCCAGTAGATACAGATTTGTTGGAAATGGAGAACAAATTTACGAAACGTGCGCCCTTATCTTGTACATTCAATGAATTATAAAGATTTCAATATTGGTTGATGTTTATAATATACGAGGGATTAGTAACGCAATCTGTTGAAAATTATTTGATGGAAGTTGCGTGCGAAGATGTGAATCCATTATATGGAAACAGAGTATGAGAAAAATTAACGGTTGCATAGAAGTCGATATGGGACGAAAAGACGACATTGGAAATTCAACCATGGGATGAGAAACAATTATGCTAGGTTATATATAAAATTATCCAAAACATAAATTATAATCTTCATAAAAATTAAATGTATTTCTATACTTCAATATAGAAATTCATTTAATTATTATGAACTTTATTCTATATTTAGTTTAAAAATAGTTTTCTTCTATGTAATTGGTTCTTAGTAAATTTTGTAGAACTTAATTACTTGAATGATTTACGCTACGGTTCCTTCAAGTAACGACTTCATGTGCCTTTAAACTGTCCCTGCACACCAAAAGAGTATCTACGTTTAACTCTACTACTTCTTAAACACCATCAACCATAATCAGGAGAATCTTCAATCACCCACAAAGGATATTTTTCGGTTTTATTCTACGTTACGGAAGTACTATGAGTGGAAGAAGAAAACTGGGTATCAACCTTCAATCAAAATGAGGGTATCGCCAAGATCAAAGAGAGCTGTCTGTACAGGGCAGGAAGTCAAAGAATATGGTTTGGTAAGTAGAAAACCAAGAAGTGGTACGCGTGTAGGGTGTAGAAGAGAGTAGACAACTCTAGATGTATAAGGTATCAGAACGCCTACTAGTGAAGGGGAAGTGCAGTCAAGTGAAAAGATAACTTCTGCTCCAAATAAGAATACAACTGCAAATGTGACATCCGAACATTGGAAGGAACAAGAACGCATTCTGAAAGGATGGAAAACTTTTATGGTTCAAGTGATACTGTAAGCGTTAGGGATTTTAAAAAACCACTGCTGCTGCTGAAAAGTGCGCGACAAAATTGTACAACCTCTGTTGGTGATGATAATGAGGGTCCTAGACTTGTCTTGTAGAAACGTGATTTTTAGTAGTTATGCTGAAGAAGGTTTTGAAATCGAACCTGTAACTAAGAGAGCTCGACGGATTGAAAAAAATTTGGAAATAGAGCCTGTATTTAATAGTGCTCAAATTGATATGCAACTGTCTGCAAATCGGACAAGGTCAATTCAAAGATCTAGTGGGCCAAATATGAACGAACGTCGACATTCAGCGAGCGAATTGAATGAAGTTCTTTGTAGGCGGCCGCCGATTAATAGCAATTACAATAGAGTAGTAGATTCATTCAGTAAGTGAAGTCCCGTTCAGAAATGACATACATACAGTAATGCTTTGAACAGTGTTATGGATCGTCTAATTCATGTAGAGAAACAAGGTACTTGAAGTTTGGAATTATTGAAAAGCGGTAACTTCCAATGCAAACGCAGCAATGGCAATGGTACTGTTGATCGATATATATCCAAAAAGTTCGAAACCGTCATGATACAGCGTTCCCCTCTTTTATACGTATGACACAGGTGGCACTTTACAATATTCTTAAACAGATCATCATACACCATACTATAATGTTTCACACGTTTCATATGAGGCGAACAGAAGTTACTGTCCAAAAGAGGTGCAAAACAGTCTGTCCCACAACAGATTGTTTTTGCTCCAATTTGAGTACAACTTTGGTTTGCTAGTTACGAAAGATGTGAAACTTTACAGTTAATCTCCAAAAATGCTCATTAAATTGGTAATAGTATTTGAAACGTTTCGTATGACACAATCTAAAGTTACTGTCGAAAAGAGGTCCAGAACTGGCTGTCCGAGCACAAACTGTTTTTCTCCAATATGCGTACAAATTTTTGTTCCGTGACGCGCAACGTGTCAAAATTCATAGCGTAATTGTATTTATGCATACTTAATCCACTGTAAAGTTTGAGACGTGTACGACTTAGTAAACGGAAGTCAGAGGAAAAAGAGGTCCACAACGGCCTGCAATTTCGTCCACGTGCAAAAAAAAAGTTTTGTTCATTTTTTTTAATTGTTCTAAAAAGTAATTTATTTTTATACTGGGGCTATTTTTCTCGACTGTACGACCGATTTGTGATAACCAACCCTCCAACCGTGCGCAGAATCGATGCTTTCCATTTTCCCGCCTACAGTACAGTAGGATGATAGCAAGCGCCCAACCGAGGGCGGAATCAATGAATTGTAATTTACACGCGTATAGCGCGTACGGTACGATTTTTGACTTTATTTTTGGCAAATGAAAAAGCCATAATAAAATGGAATATTAAAAAAACATTAAAAATGGTGGTTTGTTTGAAGTACACGAGTACGAGTGTGGAATGTATTTCAGAACTGTTAAATGTTGCAATTGTACCATCTGCACACCTCCATCATTAAAATCATGATCGAAGCAGGTTTTCTCCAATTCACGAAAGAATAGGGGGTGGATCAGGTTTTTTAAAAAAACCTGATCCATCGTATTAAAATAAATTATTGACAGCCGTAGTCACAATTACGGTAATTATAGCTCAGGCTGAACAACCTTGATGCCAAATATGGTTATATGAAACAGATTCTTTTCTGTTGAACAGGGAAGGCAAAAATTGATATTACATTTTAATCGTGAAGATACCACGTTTGGGTCGATTGTCCTACATTCGTATCGGAAAAGGTGTATACTATATTGAAACGTGATTGTAACGATTGTTCAAAATATAATTTACTTCACCTACAAGTTGAACTAATACGTATTAGTTCAATTCCTGAATTGTAGTAATTTACGACAATGACACTGAAAATTTAAAGAATAGTACAACGTGTGATGATACCAACACATACACACTAAAATTTTTTAAAAACTGTATTACCTGCGCCTATCGTTCAAACTATTCTAGGCTTTGTGTTGCAGGGCCTTCTTTGAATACAGAAAATAAGCCTTGTATGACTTGTCAAAACGTCATACACCATTTCGCTTCATTAATTAAATAAAATGACACATGAACTTTGACAAGTCACTGCAGACTAATTTGCAGAGTTGTGCCCAAATGAGGTGCTACTGCAATTTGATACCATACTTCGAGCGTACTATCATGCAATCATCACAGTTAGCAGCAAGCAGCGGATAGCGATATGCAATATACTATCCAAAAAGGTGTTCAAAAACTCCGAATGCGTACGTCTTTTTCCTCTTCACTGTTATAATCCTATCCTATACCACCTTCAAACATCTACAATCATATCCTGCAACTTCAGCACACATTCTATATGCTTACGCGTCTATAGTTATCGCTGTTGGAAATCCTATCGTTCCCTGTCTGAAAAAATCTGGATTTAACACATTCAGAATCCTTTAGAAATTTATTCTACAACATCTGCAAAAATCTACCGCTAACACAGTTAGAATCCTATTGTAGAAAAACTTCTAATATCTACGGTTCCCACTGTTAGAATTCAATCGAACACCATCTACAATCATTCCGCATGCGTACTATTTAGAAATTATCACACATTGAAACACGGACATAATACAGTTGTGAAACACACAATCCTTGGTAAGCGTCCGCTGACCAAAAATCCTGTTACACGAGAGTCAATACATATGGAAAAGCGGTCGACAGCCCAAATGGATTGGCGCTTCACGAAGAATAATATTTGCAATGATTCTTTCCATTTGGATAAAGTAATTTTATATGATGGTTGGCCGAACTCTGCGTCTACCACTCAAACCTATCAAAGTAAACAAGAAAAAGGTCATCCAAGTGTACAAAGTCTTACACCTTAAGAAACACTTGGAGGACCTTCAATCCGTGATAAATGAGAGGATGTGATTGAAACTGAGACACATCACGAATATGACGAATAGACGCCAATTGACGAATGGACGCCAAATTTCGAACCAAAATCAAGTGAAGGACAGGCTTAATTTATCGAAAACGTGGAAAACATTTCGTCGAAAATAGGCACCCAACACAACATGTCACAGTAACATCAACAAACTATATAGAGGACTCAAGAGACTGCACCCGCATTTTTCTACCTTCGGAGTGGGCAAAGATTGATGTACTTACATATGCTATATATAAAAACATGTTTGAAGATTCAGATGTGGACACGTCGCACCTATCCATTGAAAATGCACCCTTGCTTCTGAACGTAACTGATCGAAATATGTAAGATGATCTTTTTGTGTTCCATTTATAGGAACCGTGGTCCCCACGGGCATTGGAGACTTCATTGACGTACGGTGTGCTAACATAATTGACACTGTTGACAGTACTTCAAGGCATGGTCTGGGATGGTCACAAGGTTTAGATGTAAACAACAGAGACGAGATGGAGGAATTAATATTAATAAGGTGTTGTGTTGAACCTATGTGGTGTGTACGCGGACACAGCATACATGAAAAAAATGGAATGAACCAGAGTGGATATTTCGAACTTTTAGATAATGGAATTTTATTGTTCAACTTGACCCAAACCGCGACTCATAAATTCGAGGACTTATCTGCAGTGGAAAAGAAAATAATAAATGGTAATGAAAACGTCAAGAAAGAGAGGGGTCATATCCGAAGAAAGGGAACAGGAAGAGCTCATGTTAACAGTATTAATTGAAAAGGTAAGTATGGAACTGAAAATTCAGGAACTAATGACAATAATTTATTCACTTTCTCTGCGGAGATATGCATATTCGTCTGCCCAGGACATAACGTGAACTCACCCTTGGTATGTCTACTCATTGCTTCATTTATATGGTTGGAAGACGGCCGCATAGGCGAATGTCTCATCTGGATAGATGCCTAGAACCTAGAACATATATTTGCAACATATTCACATGTTTCAAGGTAGACACCTCTTAACGCAACGCTTGTAATTTCTGAAGAAAACGTACCTCAGTCTTTTTTGAAGATGAAAAATGGCCATAAAAATTAGGGAGTATTTGATGATGGAAGTCCCTATGTTGTGTACAGATTTCTGTTATGTTCGGATGGTTTCAAGCAGAAGAATTCCTTGTCAGACACACTTTCATTCGGTA
Source organism: Odonthalia washingtoniensis (assembly GCA_032358235.1). Taxonomy (NCBI): domain Eukaryota; phylum Rhodophyta; class Florideophyceae; order Ceramiales; family Rhodomelaceae; genus Odonthalia; species Odonthalia washingtoniensis. Next base: position 15,285 of record JAULBU010032442.1, read on the forward strand.
GATGCTACATTATGCCTATTGGTTTGTCCCATAACTGCAGATGGTAGTCCGCGGCCACTACAATACTAACACTATCTGTGCACGGTCAAGATATTTATGAATTTATAGGTTACATAGTTGAGAACTTCTTTGAAGGAACAATACATGTATTTGAAGGTATTACACCATATGAAAAGAAAGTTCGAATATTTCTAGATGCGGTCGCAATAATATGGCATTATCGAGCCTTTACTGTTGGTACAGATGTTTATGGTCACACATCCGATGGTTTTTGTTCATTATGCGTGGTACTTAAGAGAAAGGGGGAACTGACCCTCAAATTTTGTACACAACTGAAATTCAAAGCAGAAGACCGTCCCCTACAAGGTTGGTTGACTGAATGAACTTTGCCAGAGGAGATGGACCGACACCCCGGATTAAGAATGTGCTATGTATATCATGTAATTACGAAGAAGACGCATCATCGTTAACAGCTATACGTTTGGCGGACGATCTTCACGGAAAAACTTAGAATGTAGTATGTAACAACAGTTGTGAATCTATTACAGAGCCTGTTTTCGATTCCGATTTAAATGCGGCCGCAGCACCGTATCACCTTTTCAAAGGACTGATTCAGAATATACTAACTTTTTTTTGCTCATTCGACCACTGATAACGCTAGAAGAAAAGCAGATATTATGATTTTTAATAATATATATACTCACAAATCACCTAGTATTGATACCGTCTTGAACTGGGATAAGAATGGACATTACAAGGGATATAATAATCTTAATACCTCAGCCTTATTCTGTGTAAACCTTTTTGCGGAACCTATCCTCACTGATATTAAATATCAGTGAAAATAGGTTCCCCGAAAACCAAGTTGATGATGCAGCGGACGCAGTCGACGTCCTCTACCCATACCATCTT